>LPNX010175189.1:7025-24725 GCA_001517045.1 Pseudotsuga menziesii
GAGATGGACAAAGCGAGGGAGAGAGGGGGGGACAATGAGAGAGAAAGAGAGATGGAGAGGGAGAGAGGGAGGGAGAGAGGGAGAGGTAGGGAGAGAGGGAGTGGGGGAGAGAGGGAGAGAGGGAGACAGAGATGTAGGGAGAGGGAGAGGGAGAGGGAAGGGGAGAGAGAGGGGACAATGAAGGAGAGAGAGAGGGGATACGGAGAGGGATGGTTAGGGAGAGGGAGGGAGAGGGAGATAGATGTAGAAGGAGGGAGGGAGAGAGAGAGAGGAAGAGGGAAGGAGAGGGAGAGGGAGAGGGAGTGAGGGAAGGAGATAGGGAGAGGGAGGGAGAGGGAGAGGGAGCGAGGGATACAGAGGGAGTGAGAGAGTGATAGGGTGAGAGAGAGAGGGGTGGCAGAGGGAGCGATAGAGGGATATAGAGGGAGAGAGAGAGAGAGGTAGAGAGGGCAAGAAAGAGGGAGAGGGAGTGAGGGAAGGAGTGAGGGAGAGGGGGGAGAGAGGGCGGAATTAGGGGGAGAGGGAGGGAGAGGGAGAGAGAGAGAGAGGGAGGGGGGGGGAAGAGAGAGATGGGTAGAAGGTGGGATGGGGAAGGGGTGGCTATGGGGAAAGGTAGTGGTGAAGGGAGAGGGAAGGAATAAATGTGAGAGATAGGGAAAGGGAGAGGGAGAGGGAGAGGGAGAGGGAGGAGAGAGAGAGAGAGAGAGAGAGAGAGAGAGAGAGAGAAGGAGGGAGAGGGAGAGGGAACGATGGTGTAATATCCCCTTACAACACGACCTGAAAACACAAAGAGTAAGTAAAATGCACTCTAAGTAATTTGAACTTCATCAATGTGTGAATGAAACTGATAAGGTTAGGCGAATGAAAAACTTTGCACAACTTAAACGAAGATTGGGTGACGAGTCCACTAGGGAAAGAGGTTAAAGGCTAGTGAAACTTTTAGGTTTTAACTTTTGATGGCTAGGGGTCATCTCGGTACACTAGGGTAGTGAAAGGAATGCAAGTCATATTCCTCACTATTTTGACCTAAAAACAATAATGTGCTTACTTATAGCTTTTAGACACTTGGAGAGAATGCACTCATCACGTCAAAGGACGAAGGGATTGATATTCTCCTTTAAACTTTACGCAAGCTATTTTTAATTTCATTATGTCCAATTTACATAATGAGACAAGTACTAACATTATAAAAGTAGTACTTAGAGTACAAAAAATTATTATTATGGGCTTCATCATAAGCTTATCTAAATTAGTAATTTTAGAATAAAATGAAACGCTATATTAAATATATAGGTGAGATAGAATTTATCTTAACAAACCTTATATATAATTATGGAGTTTTTACTAAAGGTCCCCTATTAATAGTTTTCTAAACCAAATTAATGCAATTTCGTTAGTATACAAGTACTTATAAAAGTAACCCTATATATATATATATATATACGAAGAAGAATCAAGGGATTTTGGTTTTAAATACAGAGGGAATTGACATTTGAGTTTCCTTAGGTCATATTTCCACTCTTTAAGATGCGCCAAGATCATCATAGGTTTGTCATAAAATTTGGTGGGTGTCCATTTTCAATTTTAAAATGGAACCAACAACCATAACCCATGTTTGCAAGCACTCAAACAAATCGCAAGGAGATGGTCCATGATTTTTAGATCTTGCGCATTTGTGAGGATGAAAGATTAGTAATATGGATTACATTACTGAAGTGGATGAGTAGGTGGAACTTCCTCCTCATCATGGAAATAAAAAACAACGGTTTGTGTGGGGTTTATTTCCCCACATCGCGAAACATAGACTGGAGTTACCTAGGTTTTAGTACCTTACGACGAATTCAGGTGAGAATCAAGGGATGTTTTTTTCTATTTTTTTGTGTTATAAGCAAGTGAAGAAACAGTTGAGAGGGTGCCTTCTCATTGCATGTTATATTTGGGGATAAATGAGAGCGCTGGTTGAAGAAACAGTTGAGAGGACTCATGCTCATTGCATGTTAGATTTGGGGATAAATGAGAGCGCTTGCTGAAGAAACAGTCAAGAGGGATCATGATCATTACATGTTATATTTGGGGAAAATGGGATCGCTAGTTGAAGAAAGGAACGGTGGAATTTCTTTCGGTGAGTTTCCTCGGTGAGAGCCCATTAGTTATCTACTGGTAGACCTTACGACATGGCTCTAGATACCTCTGTGATGGATCCCTGTGATGGATGGATTTTTATGGCTCTCTATATGTTACCTGGACAATCCGGAAGAGACTATGCATGCATTTGATCTTTGTGAGTATGGTTTGTACTATATTTTACAGACTTAGAAATGTGTGTGTTTCTTTTGTAGCAAGAATTATTTTATGATAATATGGAACCCTACCAAACATTTTCCCAAAACATTTGTGACTGATCTATGATCTAGGGAAACGATGCATACAATTCCTTATTGGCGATGAGATTTACTATTTTTAATCCAAGACTTTCGATATAGGTGATCCCACAGGGAATGCGCTATATTTTGTATATGATTTATAGGTTCTTTCTCGGTTCATAATTCCCTGTTAGGATTATTAATCCTCCCTTGTCTAATTTGGTCATATGTTTAAATCGGGAGTCCATCCAGTCTATTTTTAGTCACTAGCACCATTGGGTCCACTTGGCCTAATTGGGGCACATGTTTTAGTTACTAAAGTGTGGGGAACACTAATTGAGGCCTACTACCACTGATTTCACTTGCATGCATCAATTTAGGAGCCTCCTAGACCAATTTCTACAAGTTAGGAGCAACTAGGAGTGTCGATACCAACCAAGGTCAATTGAGTTGAGTTGGTGACTAGTCAAGCTCATATAGGAGTCAATTACATTTAGTTCTAGTCCTCTACATTTAGTTATCTCTAGGTTTTCATGGCTGCATGCAAGAGGGGCACATTTCTCACCTACCATAGTCAGTTAGCCTTAGTAAACACTGAATTAGACACTTGAGTTGTGTTTTAGAACTCCTATGAACTCCGACAATGATTTAGACAAGGTCTTAGTTACCTACAGTTAAGTAGAGTCTAATCAATTCGAATTTCCTCATGCAGATTTGAATTGCTTGTGGCTATTTAGCCATTTTACTTCATTGTAATTATTATATAATTACTCTTTGATTAATGAAAATAATTCACAACTACAAGTCATTTTTGCACTATTTCATTCTTCAATAACTGAGTAAATTGTGTGATCTATCTTTTGAATTGTGTGTTTTCCCATGGATCTATGTGCTCAATTTAATATGGTATCAGATTCTCAACGGACAAGGAACCTCTCCTCCTTAGATCTCCAGCTGAATCATTTTTTTTTAGCAATTTTCTCCATTCCTACTCTACACCAGAAGCAGAAGGTTTACCACTTAATACCCCAAGTTAAGGAATTGTTGATCAAGATTCCTTGATCAATTATGCTGGGTGTGATGAAAACCTGAAATGTGTAGGTATTCAACCTTACTTTGTATGTTTTATTGTGTGACAGTTTATCAACTCTTCTCACAGTATTCGCTACAAGCATCCCTTTCTTCTCACTGCATTCACTACAATAGTTCAGTCCTCCTTAATGTATCCAAAATGGCTCATTCATTAGAGCCTCTCACTCCATTCAACTATCACCAGTGGAAGGAATACATGGAGGTACTGCTCCACAACAAGAAGCTCTTCAGACTCATAGAAGAAACAGAGGCAGTACTAGTTTTAAATCATGACAAAGAAAAGTACTTGAATAGGCTTGATGAAGCTCATGGATACTTATTCTCCTCAGTATCTCGAGATATTTGATTCCACATCCAAGGATTGAATACTCCCAAGTATACTTGGGACAAGCTTTCCTCCTTATTTGATAAGTAGGATGAGATGAGGGTCCATCAAATAGAAAATTATTTGATCTCTCTTAATCCATCCAACTTCGAATAATTGAATGAATTCTTCATAAAGTTCAAGAACCTGATATATCACTTGAAGCAATGCAAAGTGGAGAAGGATGAAGATCAGCTCATCCTTTCCATTCTCATGAAGCTCAATGTAGACTACTCAGTATTTGTATCAACCTTCCAAACAATAAGGATCACCACTCCAAATTGGAAGATTCCCACTCTTGATGCCTTCATCCAATCTCTCACTTCTGAGAATGATAAATTGATCCAAATGGGGATCATTTGATCTCCCAAAGATCAAGCTCTGGTTGCAAGAGGAGATAAGGTAGCGAATGACAAAGGGAAGAAAAGAGATGAGTCCCCTATGAAGAAAGAGTAGTCAAAGGATCCTTCAGGTTTGAAGAGAAGCAATAATAATGGCAAAGTCAAGGTCCTTTGCTCTTACTATGGAAGGGGCTTTCATTCAGAAAGCTCCTATATGAGAATACAACTTGATGAAATGGCTCTTCTTTTGAAAAAAACATAACATTTTTGCACCTACTAGCGTAAGGAAGGATGACTCTAAAGAAGAAGATGAATAATACCAAAGGAAAGGCCATGCACTAAAGGCTAGCTGCTCATTAGCACATGTCTTCCTCATTGATTCTGGAGCTTCCAATCATATGGCTGCATCTAGAGAATAATTTTCTTTTTTTTATTCCTTTGATGGTCCTAGTATTCATATGGGCAATAACAGTAAATTCCAAACAAAAGGGAAGGGATCTATCAAACTTAAAAATGGAAGATTCAAAGATGTGCTATTTGTTCCCTCCCTAGCTTCAAACCTATTATCTGTCTACCAAATGACCCATACTGGCTCTCCAAAGTGAGTGATCTTTGGTCCTGACTCAGTGGAGATCACATATATCTCTACTGGGAACATCATATCAAAGGGTGTTGCAAATCATGCCTCAAAATCATATGAGTTCTCACATTTCATGCCTCCTTCAGAACCAGTGCACTCTTAGCAGCCACTTGAAAGGGAAGGTAAAATCATTGCATCTACTTCTTTTGCAGCTTCTACTAGTATTGAAAATCCATATTTATCAGTTTATGAGATTGATATTCAGGGTGATTTAGATCTATATTCAGTCCCTACTTCCAAACTGGAAGCTAGGAAGATGACTGAAAACCCACCTGACACTCAGAAAGGAAACACCCTTGCAAGCCATTTTTGCACTGTTTCATTATTCAATAATTGAGTAAATTGTGTGATCTATCTTGTGAATTGTGTTTTTGTTCATAGATCTATATGCTCAATTTAATATTCCCATGGTCTGGTTGGTCTATGATCTAGCCTTTCCAATTCACTGTGCTCCATGTATGATATTTTTTTTATTTTGTTTTCATGTTTCGGGAGAATTCATAGTCTGGCCCATACTCTGGTGATATTTTCTCCAATGTCAGTGTGGATAGAATCCAAACTCCTTTGAAGGAATGCTTGTGTCAGTGTGGATAAATCTGTAAAACCTTCTCCCCATGATCTGCAAAATGTATTCTGAATATTATGATTGAGATATGGCCCAGGTTTGTGTGGGTATATTCTACACAACATTTATTCTTAAGTCTATAGACACGTTTTAAATCTAAATATGCTTCTTAAGTTTGTAACCTCCAGCGGATCATGAGAAGTTTATAAACCTTTGTCAAGCTCAAAATTTGGAAGATCATATGTCATGGGTGATTGAGTGTTTTCATTTCCTTATCGTGGGGATTGGTATGACAGTGAAAAGGTGCCATAATTTTCGAGGGAAAAACCAAGCTCCTAGAACTAATTGATCTTGGTTTACAAGTCTTGAAAAATAAATCCCTTAATTTGTTGTGGCAACAACACCGGTCTCCTAAAAACTTATGTTATTCAAGAAGGGAAGGACATAGTATGGTGCATTCACTTGTATTTATAATTCTAGTAAGAAGATGAAACAATCAATGCTGAAATTCTTAATTCTATGGTTGTTACAATTGAGCACTTCCAGACTACGTTGGGCTCGGATATGATGGATACTGGACTACATGCTTTTCTTGAGACTGATAATTGGGGTTTGTTCCTTGTTATACTTTGTTGATGATAAATAAAAAATGTAGATTGATTGTGTTCTTTTCCATATATGTTTTGTAGCATTGTATCCATTCAAATGAACTATACAATGAAGATATATCTTTACTCCTTTAACTCATATATGCTCGATTAGTTATATTTCAGAGCATATCTAAGTACAAGATTATCCGATGTTAATAGTATATGAAAATATCAAGAATATATTAAGGTAGGTAGAATCCACTATATAAAGAATACATTCAAAGAGATAGATATATTATTTTACTAAAAGGATTAATCTCTTTCCCTTATCATAATAGAGCTAGAATTCTCTATGATCATTAAAAACTGTGTCAGGTTAGGGAATCCAAGGGTGGGAAATTTGAGGATCATACATTTTTTAGAAGAATCCTTGCATTTAGTTAATAGTCTCTCAAACCTAGTGGATTCGTCGCCTAGCTCAGGGGTGGCTCTAAGAGGAACAACATACGCCACATGGAGCCAATGTTTGGGAGGAAAGTCGTAGCAGAGTTCTCAGTCTCCTAAATCGTATTGATTTGTTTTCTTAAATAAATGTTGTATGTTTCATGCTTGATTAGATCGCTAAGAAAAAATGTTGTGTTATGTTCCATGTACGATCAGTGTGATTCAGTAAACATTGTAGTACGATTTATGCTCAACATGTTTTCCTTAATTAGTTGTACTAATGATACTACTTTGAAATACTTATATTCCTCCTAATCCTTTACGAGCTTACTTGTTTTGTTGACAAGCTGTGATTGCAGAGAATGTTTCACAAGGGCAAATGGAAAATTAGTTTTCCTATGACGATAGTATGGTGGATATCAATTACATAGCTTATGCATATCTAAATATGTAACTTGACTTGTTATAGAGATATATTTTCATTTATTCATTGAAAAATAATTATCTAACTTGTCTTTTACTTGACAGCCGACGTGTGAGTTTCATTTCTCTTATCTTGTGATTTTTGCCTAGATAAGTGGGAACCTTATAATATTCTTGCTATGGAACAAATTAACCATAACTAAAGAACAAAATGATTTACTATCGTTTTCATTCAAAGAACAGTTATGTAACCAATATATCGTATATGAATTGTCTGTGATTTTTTGTATTAATTGTTATTTAATGAAATACTAAGAACCCCCTAATACATGTGTATGTTGAGTTATCTGAAGGTTTGGATAGTATCTCAAGGACATACTTGAATATTGAAGCAAGGGAAGGTTAAGAATAGGTGTGTGAACTTGAGGGAAATATGGAAAACACAACATTTATATACTTTGAATATGCATTTAGTTAGTGAAGAAAGTGTTACTTGATTGTAATAGAAACAACAACCTTGAATTCCATATCTACAGGATGAGAATACCTTATGATATTAGTGATAATGAATATTTTTAATATTAGATGGCTTATGTTGGCTATATTGAAGGATTCCTATTAGTCAAGGATCCTATTGGAAATTAAATATTATTCATAAGATATGTTTTGGGACTACTATATTTTTCAATCTATTAATTCTCGGGATTGGTTAAGGTTAATATTCAATAATACTCTAATTAAATTTGTGTACCCAAAGGTTATGAACCTAAATATTTCACAATGTACCCCGATGGATCGATATAGGTCTATGGGTATGTTGCATATGGTATCAGATCTCAAGTTGCAACACTTGGTCCTATATGGGTGAAACGTAAATCAAAAGGTAATAAGGTAAATATCAGGTTAGTTGCTTGAGTCATTTGTATTTAAAGGATGATATGTAATTCGTGTTCTGCCACTTTTTACACATTATAATTAAATAATTTCCATTAGTTTTATCTATGTTTGTGATTATTTAATGATGGAAATGTACTAACCATAAAATTATTAATTGAAGGTCCAAAGTTCTTTCAAGAAATATAGGGGTAAACAACGATTTTGCTCAAACTCAATTGACGGTCCAGTCAGGATAAACGAGATAAGTATCCTCTCACTACAACAAAACCCTATGATTAGCGTCTCTTTTAGCTTCCTTTTTAGCGTCCACTATCACTTTTAGTGTATTTTTCATCATTTTTTTGACAAAGTGGACGCTTTTCCATGATATGGCATTTTTAATGGTGTTTTTTGTGTCCCTTTTTAAAAGTTGGTGCTATTTTGGACGATAATTAGCATCCCAAATAGCATCCCAATTAGCGTCCCAATTAGAATCCCAATTAGAGTCCCAAATAGCGTCCCAATTAGCATCCCAATTAGCATCCCAATTAGCATCCCTTTTTAAAATTTGGCACTATTTTGGATGCTAATTAGCATCCCAATTAATGTCCCAATTAGCGTCACAATTAACATCCCAATTAGAATCCCAATTAGCGTCCCTATTAGCATCCCAATTAGCATCCCAATTAGTGTCCCATTTTAAAAGTTGGTGTTATTTCAGATGTTAATTAGCATCCCAATTAACGTCCCAATTAGCATCCCAATTAGAATCCCAGTGCCCCAATTAGCGTCCCAATTAGCATCCTAATTATTGTCCCTTTTTAAAAGTTGGAACTATTTTGGACACTAATTAGCATCCCAATTAACATCACAATTATCATCCCAATTAGCATCCCAATTAATGTCCCAATTAGCATCCACAAAAGCTTCCCATATAATGCCACGAATAGCCTCCAAAAAAACATCCTGAATAACATAGCACCATATATTAATCCAGGGTTAGCAATAGGATTTGTGCCATGAATTTCAGCAGGAAAAAAATCCAACATAGAGCCAAGTATAGATCTAGGAATTGCACCTAGAATACATCCAACAGAGTGCTAGGTATAGATCCAGGTATAACACCTAGAATAATTCCAAAAATTTCGAAAGGAACTGCGCTAGGAATTGTGTTCAGGAAATGTCTAACATAACATCAGATATATCAATGTCAATGTCAATGTCAATGATCATGATCCATGTGATAGTACTTTTGGATCTTGATTTATCATAGTGGAACCTAAATGATCGTAATCATGGAACTTTTGGATCATGATTAATCCTAATGAGGGTTAAATTACCTTAATGTCACCTAAATTTCTCTTATGGCATTTTAGTGTCCCCAACAACATTTGAAAGACCTTAATGGCATCATTGATTGTCCCTAACAACATGATGATGATTCATTACAATAATTATGATGGATCGTATGGATATGATTTGATAAGTATAAGACTATATAATCCATTCTTGTGAGGTAGTATGGCTCCTTGCTCATTATTATCAAAATTGTATTGATGATGACTACGACGATGAGTATGATGTTGATTTATTGTATGATGATGATGACCATGTGGATGTCAATGATGATTATGCATGTGGTATCACTTTTGGATCCTAATTGATTTTAATGGAAACTAAATGTCTGTAATGGCATCTAAACAACCCTATTATCATCGAAATGATTGTAACAACATATAAATGACCTTAACAATTACATGACATGAATCCTAATGTCGATGAGTGATTAATAACACTTATGGCATATGCGTGACCATAATAACAATGATGATGATGATTTTGTTGATGATGTACTTGATGCTGATGATGATGATGATAACGAGGATGATGATCAAGATGATGTTGATGTACCATATGGCATTGATGATGATGATGACAACGTCGATGTCCACAATGATGATGCATTTCATAATACTTATTTATACTGTAGGACTTGAGATATTGCAGTTAATAACAAGTAATATAGGTTGTGAGGTGTTGACCATAAAAATATTGTTAGCCATTATGAGCTTGTGGGTTTTACATTGGCTGATATGGCCATTAGGTTTAGTAATTCCCCCCCACCCCACCTACACCCCCCTTGAATAAAGGTAATACAATACCACCTATCATGGTGCTACCAAAATGTCACCCTACAAGGTTGTTTTGGACACCCCCCCCATCCATACCCTCATTTTTACCAAGAACATCCAAGGCACAAGAAGTGGATATCAATCTTAACACAAAAGAAAACTTTATTTGTACTCTTAAGGAAATTTTTATATTCATTCAAAATGGAATGAAGCAACAAGAATTTCAATAATTCTCATAGTGTTACTTTGAAGAGGTGAACCAATTGTTTTTACATATTTGGCCTTATAAGAGGACATATCTCAAGGAAAAAAGTAGTTAGTTTCTCAAGTTTTATGGCATTGGTGGATTTTTCATTAAAGATTCAGAATAATTGCTTCAATTTTTAGCAATTCTTTTGAGGTTTGTCAAATTTCTATTAAAGTTTAAAGCAATTTCATTTATTATGTGAAACACCCTTGAACTGACATATTTGAGTGTTATTTTGCATTATACCTACTACGAAGCTAGGCAATAGACTTTGATAAACTTTATCGAATATCTTTGTTGTGCACTATGGCAAGTCTCAGGTCATGGGATGTAGGAGTGTCCTATAGTTAAAGTATTCCTTTGAAATAAAATGTTACAGTTTCAATTACACCATTTACACAACATGTTAACCTTGCCAAATTTGGTACATTGCATTACATGTGGACCGACATTAACCTCTGAGACTGGAACATAGTCTAAGAAGAAAATCACGGGATGGTTCACATGGATTTTTTACACCCTTTTTTTTATCTTACGAGATATTGATACCCCAAAGAAACTTCACATACTTTCTTTTCATTTGATGTAATTTAGATAACCTTTCATATCATGGAAAAGGTGCCTATGTCTATTGTCAAATTTATGTTGTCCCATACCTTTATCTCAGGTAATATTGCTCATTGATCAACTAAGATACAAGAACATTATTTTGAAATATCTACTTCTCATACTAGTAAAGGGAATCATTTATCTTTTCAATATGAGATTGGGTAGCATTTGTCTTAGCCTATTAGTTGGGATTTTAGACAAGACCACAATTCCTTGAGGAAGCCCAAAGGCTCACTCGAAGCGACAAACTTTATGTTTAGTTAAAGTGAGCCAACGTTATGGTAAATTTTATCTAGGTGGGATATAATATGTTTAAATAATTAATTAGCTATATCGATATGCCCACTACTTCTTTTAGGTACCAAATCCTTCCTAGACATGAGATTTAGAAAGCTTTCTCAACCTTATTTTTAGTCCTAAATCCCCATATCTTTTACTCTTGGCTCAACACAAGCACCAAGACCTCCATGGGATGTAAAGAGTCTAAAAAGTATTCTTCCAAGAAAGGTATCATACCAAGCTCAAGGCTCTTCAATCTAGAGTGTCCATAATCTTTCCCTAACCTCTATGCATTACACAAGAACAAGCCTAGATTTAGCCTCCACCATGAATTTAGCAGCTAGCTTTACCCAAAGTCTCTCTTCCAACTGTGGAACATATTCCATAGATTAGTCCATTAAAATTAAACTAATAAATTAAATTTGGTGTTCAAATCTGTATGAATCACCACCATAAGTTTCATAAAAAACAAAGCCAAATTAATTGACTTTAGCTACTGAAATTTTGGTGGGTCTTGACGTGCCACGAGAGCCAAAGTGATCGACTTAAGCTATCAAAATTATTGGGTCTTCAAGTGACACGAAATAAATAATTAACTTTAAGGAATAATGGTCAAATTTGCGTAAAGTTTAAGTATAAAGATATAAATTTAAGTTCAATTCCGTGAAACTTTAGTGCGAGAGTTTTATAATGATTTTAACTCTAAACTTGGTGTTGGATTTTCTTTTTAAAAGTTATGTTCATTATACACCAACTATATGTTAACATATAGTTTGGTTCATTTGTTCATTTACAAAGTATTTGTTTACATAGTATACCATTGTATTTGGAAAATATTCGTTATTTTTTCAATAAGTAGGTGATTTATTTCTTATTTAGTTTTTCTTAGCATAAAAGTTGTTCTTATTCAATTTTTGAGAAATTTAGTTTATATTATGATAGTTATCATTGAAATCCAATAGATTTAAATGAAATTCATAGGAATTTCCCTTCACGTATAATGTATATAGGTTTTAAGAAAAATCATGGCTTGTGGGCTATATTGCATCTGCATGTTTTAATTTGTTGTGGTTATTTTATGATTTTGGTTGAGTGGTCACCATGAAGGTTATTTATTCTGCCTATTTCATTGAATCCATTTGTGTGTTTACGTGTATGCTACACCCTTCTCCAATTTTACCTTTAATATGCAATAAATTGGATTTTTTATCATGAATAGGGATGCTTAGCACACATTTTTCATCTTTTCCAATTATCTTTGTTTCTTCAAAACATTGAGAAATCAATTTGATGACTAAGTCATGAAATCGATTTGATGGCTAAGCAATTTTTTTAGCAAAATAATTGTCATTTTTGTTACACAATTATAGAACATATTTCTATAATTTATATAGCAATAATTGTTTTTTAATGAAGAGACACCTCACGAAATTTTAAATTTTATTAAGAAAAAATAGGGTGATTTTTCAATGTTTTGTATACCTTTCCAAAGAAATTAATCCCACCTAAACATTAAGTCGCTCAAAAAAACCTTGGTTTTCTTTCACTTGCTGAAGAGAGTTCATTTCCGATGCAGAGGAGAGTTCATTTCATAGCTTTCGTTATTTGGTGCAGATTGAGCTAGGTTTCAAAGGTTTTGTAAGGAGATCGCACTTAAGGGAGAACATTGGAGTATATCTTGATTATTATTCATATCTATTGCAATAACAGAGGGTGTATTTTCTCTATGATTATCCCTTGTGAAGAGGGCCAATTCAAATTGATCTTGTGGTTGGGTTGTGAAGGTCACATGCTATTGGAGAATCCAGGTGGGAGAGACAAGGGATTCCTATTTACTATTTATTTGCATACATCCCTCATTTGAAAGGACATGCCATTCATCCAAAACCAAAAGGAAGAGTTGTTGCAGTGAAGGGGGAAATACATAGAGTGTTGCAGACACGTACAAGAAGTCTTGGGGCATGGAAAGACCAAATACACAATAATAACTCATATACTTTTACTGTTGTTACAAAATGCTGCAAGAAGGGCGAGTTCATTGGTGGATTGGCGACTTGGTAAATGGGTGTTTTATCTCTGTGGAGGGCGTTGAAGATTGGAATCATAGTGTTATCATAAATCTGTTGTTGATCAGTGGAAGAGGTTATCTTGCTGGTGGAGTTTCCACAAGTCAGATCTGTTGCATTTCTACATTCCCAAGCATGTAAGTAGCCCATATTTTTGAGTATTTATTTTGAGTTTATGCATATCTAGAGAAATGCTCATATTGTATTTTCATTTTATATGCCAGGCCATTCTAAAACATCTCAATCCTTGAGAATTAATGTTCTGAATTTGGAAGGTGACCAATGGTCCAATACACATCAAATATTGAATAAGTCTGTTTTAGAATGATCACCAGTAACTTGTAAGAAAAGGTTTAGGATTTAGATTTCAATCTTCCACGTGAAGCCAATTTATATGGTTTCTGTAATATCAACTTTCATCCTGGAATCCCTCTATCATTATTGTTAGAAATATAGGGTAATTTTCTATTTTTTGTATAAGAGTCTGAGATCAAAGAAAAAACATCCCTTGTAAATTGTTCTATGTCCCATTTACGTTGGGTTTACTTGGTGATCAATTGGTTAACGAAGATCCTGTTTTTACCGGATAGACCTTTGAAGATGAAATAGCTAAGTAAAAGATTAAATCCCCTCCCGTGTTTTTTTATAGAGAGGGCTCTCCTTTTCAAGTAAGGTAGAACCATAAAACTCAAAATATACTATCGGAACTGAGGAATACTTTTGTAGGAGAGGATAGATTTTAAAAGGATGTTAGAAGACATTGAAACTCTCACAGTACTCATTTGCAGAATAACTCTGAGGATTCATAAGTGTTGGGGACACGAATCCATGGAATGGACCGGTTGCAGTCACTTGCACAACTCCTACATTCAGTCTACCAAGAAATGGTCCTCCTAGATGGGTTACTCCTCCCCTCATGTGGGTACATTTTAATGCGTGGTCACTCTCTGTCATCCACCCCCTATATTAGAATTGTTGTCAACTAGGATTAGGTATAGCCATCTCCTAAATCTTCTCTATTAAATAAAAAATTGAGTATAAACTTGCGATAGTTTAAAAATGGATGAAGATGCTCCTAGCATGGGGCCAAATGGATAGTTAGTCATCACGTCAATCTTAATTGCCTATTCCAGAGTAGTTCGAGGTGAGTTGATAACTTGTGGTGATAATGAAATTTAGGTCAATGGAAATAGTCCTTAGATGAACCATTCTATATTATGAGCACTGTTGACTAGGAAATATTGGCTAAAACATCTCTAAATCATTGTGCATAGTTCTAGGAAGATTCCCCATGTATCTGTTTAGTTTCCCTCAATTCCACAAACCCCTATTGCTTATATTTAAATAGATGAAACTCATACAGAAACAATTTTTTTACTTCCTGTAGTGTCATAGGTGGGGCATTATTAGATCCCATATAAGAGTGAATTCATGCTAAAAAAGTAGATAGTTAAAGTTCATATTCAATATATTATTCCATAGTAAGAAATTGGCAAAGTAAGGGTGATTTGGTTATATGATCAAAACTAGAAATATATCGTTGCTCTTCTTTGTGTAGAGGATTTCTTCCTTCTTAAAATGTATTGGTTATTAATAGCAATTCAAGGGTGAAATTGTTGAAATCTAGAGACATATTTTTTACTATAACAGGTGCGCTTGGGAATTGAAATAGTGAATAAAGAAATTTTCCCAGATTTGGTTAATCTCTAAGATTCCTAGATCGTCCATTAGAGGAAATTTCACCACAAAATGGGCCTCCTAAAAAAAATTAATAAAATAATAGTTAAAATAATAAAATAATATTTATTAATTTTGAAGGAAGAAAAGAAAAAAAATATTTTTTGGTTTGTATTTTCAACATGTATCCCCGTGTTTGTACACAAATTTTGATCAAGAGAGCTCGTTGGATGTGGAATTAAATTCCACATCCAAGGAGTGCCCACTCGGCATACTTTTGATGGACCATGCTACCCCAAAAACAAGAAATACCTGAAAAAAGCGTGATGATGATGTCATCATTACATTTTTTCAAGTATTTCTTGTTTTTTGGGTAGCGGGGTCTATCAAAAGTATGCTGAGTGGGTACTCGTTGGATGCGGAATTTAATTTCGCATCCAATGAGCTCTCCCGATCGAAATTTGAGTAAAAACATGGGGAGATATGTCAAAAATACAAACAAAAAAAGTAGTTTTTTTTATGATACCTATCCTCAAATTTATATTTAAAAAGTGTTTAAGACCTATATAGTATTTCAAATTTAAATCAATTTCATTGGCTAACACATGATGACATGGAATTTGAGTTAAAGTTAAAAGGCCCAATTTGAGTTGAAATTTCCTCTAATGAGTCTATAACATAGAAGGGAAATCAGCTTGGAAACAATATGTGGATTGGAATGAATTTGTGATTCCTTGGGTAGAAGAATCGCATTGCAGTAGTTCAAATTATGGTCAAAAGTGTGGTAATTGATTGTAATTGTAGAAGAAGCATTGAGAGTAGAGGATGGTGTAAATATTGGTTTGATTATCATACCATCTATTTGCAATTTCTAGAACATGGATGCAACACAAACCGTATATCATAGATTGAATCGATTGATAAATTAGATGACAAATTTGGTGTTGCATGGCTAAAGGTTTGAGAACAGAATAACAAAGGAATTGACTTCTGAGAATTTTGAAACTTGTGTGAGTAGAGAATGCACTCATATTTAGTAGGAAGGATCATGGTTAGTTGATAGATTACATAGAGTATGAATGCATAGGGATTGAGTATCAAATAGTAATCCAAATCAATGCATGAACATATTTTCTTGTGGAATGAGACCAAGATGAGAATGAAGTGTTGAATGGCATGGAAGCGATCAAATGCTTTATTAGTTTAACAATGGTTTGATTACATTCATGGAGAATCACTTGATGAGATCTAGGGAAATAAATTGAGTGCAAATTGTGATAAAAAGAGTGTGTTGGGAAGAATGGAGATGGTGATGGTCAAAGAAAAGAGATCGTGGCTGAAATATGGCACACATAAAACCTGAAAACAAAAGTTAATAGAGAAGGTTATTTTAAAGACATGTAGCAATGCATTCAATTACAAGAATACCAAGCTCTTGTCATATTTGACTTAGATATAATTATAGAGCATAAATAAGACAAACAATTGCAACTTATTCTCAAGAGTGGCACTTTCCACTCCCACAGTGATATATCTTGGTTAATAATGAAGTCATATTTAAGAATTCTGGGTTTTCTAACTTAGTGCCCACTTCTTATACCTATTCCTTGCACTCTCTAAAAACCCATATGTAATTATTTGATGGATATTTCCCATGAAGTTGGTGGATTCTTCAATAGAGCTTTAGTTGGTGTATGTCTCTTGTGGATGGTGGTTCTTATAAAGTGACTAATTTAATAACTAGAAGCAATTATCCTTCTTAATGTATGACATGCGATTTAAATTATGGACCTATGAAATTGACTATTCTAACTGGCATCTACCGTGAATTGATTTTTACAGCGGATTTGCAATGGATCTCAGTTTATTCTCCTTTATGTGAATCTTTTCTCCAACAATTGTTTTACAAGATTTTAATGCATGTTACACATGATTTGATATCACTTGAATAGTGGTTGGGATGATGATAAATTAATATGACATGAAAGACATATCCCAGCGGTTTAATTCTTTCCTGGATAGTTTTTTCGAGGCATCTAGGTCATGAAATATTTTGATTTTTTTCTATCATGCTAGAATTTAATTATTCCAAGGAAAAAATATAGGTTGTCCTTCATAAATCAATGAATAAAAGGTATTTAAATTCCTTGCAAGGATGAGTCTCTCTCGCTTTTTTATTTTTAATACCTTATTTTCTCTTAAATGTGTTTTGTATGATATTCAACTTTTTCAATTATAATTTGTCCTCATTTTTAGCATCAAAGTATATCGTTGCTCTTCTATATGATCTAAAATTATTTTGCCACACTCTCATGGACTACACCAAACATCAAATTTAACATACTGTGTCTCCTGTATATCAGATACCTGAAATTTCTCTCCTGGAATTAGAAGTAGGAAATGAATAGAGATGGATGTCAAGTTCCAAATTCTTTTATGGTTCCCTTTTTTCAGTTAATTGTTTATGTGGCCATATGAGCATATTTAGCTCATTTGAAAAGGACAACGGTCTTCCTTCTTGCTGTAGAATTTGCTTACCTAGTATATAATGTTCTTTCTTTTGAAAAAGGGGTGGATTTATTTCATCCAAAACAAAACTAATATATATACATATATCTCTCTTTCCCACCTTGTAGTAGGTTCTGTAAGTTAAATTTATGTGGAAAACAAAAATTCCACTGGATCATTTCATTTACGAGAGGAATGGACACCCATTAAATTTAATAGCTATAATTTTCCACATATAGATGTTCCTTGGTAGTTTAGGAGACCAATGGACACCCATTAACCAAATGGACACCTGTGTGGTAGTATTTTTCCTAAAAATATATCTACTCATTGTTTTGACATTCAGACCATGATAAATATTATCTAGGAAGTGCTTGTGATAATGCAATGAGTCTTGAAATGTGGAATAATTGCAACAATGGTATTAAATCCCATGGTTGGTAAGTTCTTATACCCTATATATATATATATATATATATATATA
>LPNX010175189.1:24857-47562 GCA_001517045.1 Pseudotsuga menziesii
AATTCCTCTGGAAATTTTTTACAATCGCAGCAGGGTCTAAACCCGCACATTTATCATCTCTCACACTTCTGTCGCCTCTCACTCTTAGTTTCATTTCATACATAACCAAAAAATTCATTCCCTCTCGCACCTGATCTCTATTGCTGCTGTGATGCCAGAGAAATGCACACCATGCTTTGGAAAATGCATGCCCATCAGTGAGGTATGGAAGTGAAGGTTCCTGCTCAAGAAATGCCTTCCATGGTCATTCAAGTAATCAAATCCACCTAATTAAATTAATCTATAAAAAAATTAGGAACAAAAAATAACTAAGGTGGAATATGAAAAGTTTTTTTTGGTTTGCTACAGGATAGCCAAAACCCCAGAGGTAGTGTTGTATCACATGTGCATAGCAAGGATATTTTCATGAATTTTTTTCTACCTTCTTCTACCATTATTTTGCTTAGAAATCACTAGAAATAATAATGGATATAACTGGGAGATAAAGGAAGAGATAATGAGTGAGGCATGTGCACTTGTAATAACATGTCCCTTAGCTTAGTGTGGCATTCAAGGAGAGATGTTGATGGTTGTTTGGTAAATAGCCCAACAATAAATTGACAATTTATTCAGGTTTAAAGATAGCATCATTGTAATTTGTGATAATTTCATTCACTTTAAGTTGTGAATGTATGAAATTATGATGTATTCAACTTTTGAATTAGTTATTGAATGAGCTACATTGTTCATGGTTTATCGAATATGGCATTCATTTAGCTAAAAATTGCATAATTGGCTATAATCTTGTTATGACCATTGTTGAAAAAATCATCATCTTATAAGTAATCCCAAGTCAATCTATGCTCTGCCTTGCTACTGAGATGAGATGAGTTAACATGTTCACAAGTCAAACTAACCATAAATGAGCCACTCTTGTGAGTACCCATGGGTTGGAGCCTTTCTATGAGAAACTTGTGGGTTGTTTACTACCCAACAGATCCAATTTTCATGCGGAGATGGAAAACCTTATTAACATCAAATATTACTGCCAAAAATGAAAATAAACCCCCTCACTTTGAACTTTTTGAGCTTTTTGTCAAATTTTTAGTGAGTTTGGGTTGAACTCTTACACTAACCAGGTTGAGTTGTTCATAGAGCTGATTTTTTCAACATTGGTTATGACATGTTTAAATGGTTTTATTTTTTGATCTTTTGTTAAAATTTTAGTGAGTTTGAGTTGAACTCTTACACTAACCAGGCTGAGTTGTTCACCGAGCTGATTTTTTCAATATTGGTTAGGACTTGTTCAAATGGTTCTTGAATGAGAAGTTTATTTACTATAAGGTATGTAAAAGAGTAAAAGTGAAGCAACTTATCTGATTATTGTGTCCCTGGACAATAAATTTTGTCTTAAACACTATATAATTGGGCTATTTTGAATGTAATCCCATTATTATACAATAAAGTTGTGTTTTAAATCATTTGATAGTCGTAAAAGTCCATTTAGAGGTAATCAAGATTAAGTCAATTAGCATAAGGTTGTCCCTTGGTTTTGATCTCTGGTTTTGCTTGGTGGTTTCCAATTATTTGTTTTGAGTCCATGGTTTTAGACTTTTAGTCAAACGACCCATCTATAAATATAGTCTTATTGTCATCATTGTATCATCTTTCTTTTGGATTAGTTGGACTCTTCTCTGTCTATCACTTATTGGTTGTTGTGATTTGCTTATCACTCCTTACCAATGTGTTTGCAAGGCACTCTTTGAAGGTGAAGTCCATATTTTTACACCTTTTTCCTCATTCTCATGCCTTTTGGTAAGACAATAAGGAAGGTAGTATCTTGCATCAACAAGGAAAATAAAATTCAACATAGAGGAAAATATGTTAATTCTTTTAGAGCCTTGAGCTCTTAATTATTCACACCTAGAACTTTCTCAAATATAGCCATTAACAAAATTCTTTGGTGTTTTGGTTCAATTTAAAAGTCATATTGTCGACACTTATACATGCAGTGAGTTGAAAGGCTCCAGTTGACTTATAATTGATTCCATTTTTCCTCCATCCTGTCCCTGTATGTTGTCACAACAAGTGTTGAATAATGAAATTTGATGCCCTGACCGTGGTGATGCTAGTGCTGCTAATTTGCTTGGTATGTAGGATTTTTTTTAATGTTTCAATGAATTGTGTATTAATATTTCTTAGCACCCAATTCCCATCATTATTACACCTCTTAGGATTGAAGGGCTGCCCTCTCTCCGGTTTGAATTAAGTTTTTGGTTGGTTTTATAAGTATTTTTTGGTTGTAGGTTTATTATATCCTCATTTTGCTTAGTGGATTCCTTTTGTACATAGTTAACAATTCTCAATTATCTCATGGTTCTAGTTTTTTTATACTATATCTTATTACAATGTCCTACACTATGCATAATATCACGCATATTCCCCAATATGGTTATTGCATAGATCATTTAAATGCCCCAATATGGTTATTGCAAAGTCTAAGTAGTTATTTTGTATAATGAAGTGTGTTCTAATGTGGAAAAATACTATTTTACTCAAATGTAAAATCAATGTTATAGACAAGTCAGATTAATGTGTTCAAATTAAATTTTATTGTAAAGTTGCCATTTTTCCATATAAATATTAGGGAGTACTCAATTGTTAGACCTAGGAGACATTTATACCCAAAATATCTTTTGGATTCAGAGGCAGAAGTAATGGAAACCCCATAGTAAGTCCATCCACGGTACCTGTTGGCATATCGTTGGAGTTTTGCATGAAAATTTATGGAGGAATATTGATAAATTGTTTATATTCACTGTTGTTCTAATTAGCAAAATTTACAGTGCTTTCCTCATTTGTTTGTGAGTGTTTTCTTGTAGAGTGTATACATGATATATGTTTTATGGGCATAATAATGGAGACTCATAGGATCTGAAATAAATATTAGACACTTACATAGATATTAACACCAAATAAGCAACCAGATTTAATGAAAATGGTAGAATGAAGCTACAGCAGTAGATACCCAAGTGTTTGACAAAACACCAAACCCAAATTTATTCATACAGTGTATTCCAAGGTTAGATTTACTTGAACAGTAAGCTACAACAGTGTGTGAACAGTGTCTGATGAAAATCCATAACCCAGTTACCAAGTAGTTGGGAAATTTTCTTTGTTTATCTTGGGTTGGGAACTTTATAGTGGTATCAAATATTTGCAATAGAAGTGTTTAATAAAATATCTAAGCCCTAAAATTTATAACCAGTCATGCATAAATTCGTCAGATTTAACTTGGGAAATTACACTTTAGGTAACTACAATTAGGGGGGGGTGTTCAGAGAACATAATTCCACCCCTTGAATATCCTTTGTTGTGTTGATGGGGGTGTTAGCTAATGTACAAGCTATATAATTTTGTGGCTAATTTACTTATTTGAGTAATTATTTCCCTTTGGTTAGGTGGTTATTGACAACATCTCACATGGGTCATGCCTTTCATTGTCTTCTTAGTCTCTCCTTTCCCTGTTTTTTTATTTTATTTTCCTCTCATCTTCACTTTTCTGTTGAGTCTAGGTCGTTAAATATTTATCTTTATTCTCAGAAACATAATTTGTCACATTCTACTACAATCTTGGCTTACATTGTAATTTTCCATTGAACTTTGTCTCTTTTCCATGGTTTTGTTCAAAGGAATTTGAAGCCTGCCAAAGAGATGTCAGTTTTTCATAATCTGGTGAATCCAAAGCATACTTGATTGGTCTTAATATGTGATGAACTTCTTTCCATACCAAGATGAACTTACAACTCACCTTAACTCTGACTTATCTATTTTGAACCTAATATAAGATGAGCTTTCCAGATGTGGAAGGTAAGGATCTTTGTAACGGTTTTTTGTACATTGTCACAATTTATTTGCTATTTTCTGACAATTACAGTACTAATCATAATAGTAGCTTGATAGGCTTAGCTTTTCCAAATTCCAATCAATAATTTATATGTTATGAATATATGACATCAAACTAATCTCAAACATTATAGTTCTCAAGTTATGTCCTCTTATATTCTGTATATCAAAGCAGGAATGCAGTTTTGTAGGGGATATTTTTTCTTGGTTTGCATATGATTGAACTGTTCATTATATTTTTGAATGGCTGTTGTATGATACCTACTATTTTTCAATCCAGTCATACTGCTATAGAAATCAAGAGTTGGTATTTAGATAATCCAGTTACATAAAAAATTTTAGGCATTCATATCTGATTGTATTTCTTATAAATACCATTCCAATTATAAATTGGTTTCATACATATTGCAATCTTGGCAATGATATACGATACATTGAAATTGTTCAGATATGTATTAGTAGAATATATCTCTAGATATCATTATCATTAGAAAATATCTACATATATCATATTCATTAGAAAGCATCTCCATAAATCAGTATCATTAGAAACAACTCATCTTGTTGTCATTTCATCTCAAGTCAATCACCTTAGTTGAAATGTCTATCTTGACCAAGAAAGAAGGGCTTCTCAAATAAGAATCAAGCCCAATATTAAAATCCTCCCAATTTGATCTGGTCCATTGGGAAATTCCATCACAGGTTGCAGCTCGTGCACATCGAGTAGGGAGCAAACAAGACTTTATGCTTGGAGGTAGATGGCATCTCGTAGTGGATTGGGCTGAAATTGATCCAGAGCTTGATCCTGATGAAATGGAAAAGGTAACTTGTTTTTTCTTTGTGTGGATTTGTTTGTACTTGAAAGGCACATTATTGGAGTTTTTTATTTCTAAATTTGTTATTTGTAGTTATATTTTAGTAGGTTATGTGCAAATACCTTTGAAATATCTTTTGCTGCTTGTTTATGATGTGTGCTTTAATACAGATAAAAATTTCATTTATTGGAAATCTTCCAAAATAATGCCAATGAGGACTTCTTAAGAAAACATATTGAGCCCTTTGGGAAGGTATTATTTTCCTCATTGTATCAAAATCCTAGCATGAAATATTTATTCTATTAGCTTTTGTGATAACCGTATATTGAACCAATGTGTAGAATTATGTTATTTACTATTCCCCCAATTTGTTGGTATGGATGCAGTTGGAGAGAGTTGCAATATCTAGAAAGAGTAATATGCCCGTTGGGTTTTTCCACCACTCAGCTCATTCTGTAATTCCTTTTGATAGATGATGTAAATATTTTGCGGATAGTAAGTTTTTTATTTATTAAGTTCGTTATTTATTAGAATCATCAACACAAATATTGTTGGTTTTCTCTAACAATCACATAAAACAAGATTGATGGTTGCATGAGATGTGCTCCCCCAAGAAAAATCATTGTTTTCACCTAATGTGTGATTAATAACTTATAAGCTTCAAGCCAATATAATCACAGCCTGACAATCACCTATCAATTTAGAGGATGTCAAGTTTAACTTGCCCCTTTTTTGGTTCCATTTGTAATTTCTATTTCCAGTGAATTAATTTGAATCATTTCTATTCCCATTTGTAAATTTATGTTTGAATCATTTCTATTCGTATTTTTTCCCCTTTATCATAACCCCTTTTATTCTTATAGATTGTTGTCATCCTTATCATTGTTGACATTATAAAAACTTCTTTCGATTAATGTTGCCTATTATTTTTTGTTTTTTAATCAATCCTTCAATTTTGGTGCTTTATCTTTTATACCTTGCATTTTTCATTGTATCTTTTTTAGTGACCATGTAAAAGAATCATCAGAATCTATACATTTACCAAGGAAATGAATCCCTGATTCTAATATGCCAAATTGTCTTGTTCAAGTGATAGGGTATGTTTATGGATTCATGTGTGGAATTACTTTGAAACTTTATTTTTGGCTTTTCATTCGTTTTGTTGATGGTATATTGTAAAGATGTTTTGGGTAATGCCAAAATGCGAATTATTTTTTGTATAATGTTAAACTTATTTAATTTTGTATTAAAGGTTTCAACTGTGGCAGATCCATATGAAGTAGATGTTCTTCCATTGCCTACTTTTGTTACAGATCACTTGCTTCAGATCTTTCACCAAGGTCTTTCTACTTGGTATGATGTAAGTGGTAGTTCTGTATGCTTTTTTAGACTTTTTTTTCCTATAATAATGGCTTGCTATTATGGCATAAAATTAAGCATGTCCCTTCCGCTAACATATTTTGAAGACATACCTAAAGTGGACTGAATTAGTGTTTGGTCAAAATTATTGTTATTGTCCACAGCAGAACTATAAAGAATTCTGCACTACTAATGGTCAATCACAAATAAGGAATTCAACCAATTAGTTAACCCAGACATATATCTATTCCAGAAAAATGGTTCAGTGTTATTATTATCTTACCTCAACTATTGTACAAGCTCTTCTCCAACTATGTGCAAGGATAAAAAGGGTGCATGCCATAGCATTGTGTTTCCTTGAAAGAGGTGAATTGGTTTCTTTGCTCATATTTCCTACTAGTTGCTTATTTTCAAGGTTTAACAATGTTGAATCAACTATTGTTTGTGATATTCTTGAGGATCCTCATATGCTTCAGGCAGCTATGGACTCAGAAATTTGACAAGATATTGTAGCTGCTTTAAATCAAAATATAAGTGGAAGGTTGAGTCCTCATACTTTTACCTCAAATGTAGCTCTTGTTATCTCAAGCTTAGCTTGGTTGAGATGAAGGTGGTTTTCTTTTTGATCCATTTCATATGATGCCTATTGAAATTTTTTTGGGGAAAATCAATGATAGGGAAGTACTACCTCTATCTATAATCTTATAGGAAGGACTAATGATTGTGGAACGACATTTCAACATCCACTTCTCATTAGACCATATACCCCATTTAGATCACTTTTTCATGGAGCAATATGTAATTTTTAAAATTTCTGGTCCTTGAACATCTAATAGATTATAAATTGTTTTTCTTGGATTCAAACTTTAGAATGCATAGTTTAAAGAAATATATAATGTAATGTGTCTATGATTGCATACAATGATAGGGTTGTAGCAGAGAGTAATATTTAAAGTACTTCAGCTCCGTCCCACACTACTACATTTCGACCAAAAATCCAACGGCAGTATTGTCGGAATTTCGACACTTCCCTGTCGCATGTACGACACAATGATTTTTTTTAAGCGTCGGTGGTGTATCGTCGGTTATCCGACATCTTTCCAATCCGTCGGTTAAGAGACACCTTAGTTTACCGTCAGTTAAATGTAAAGTGTCGGTTAAGCGACAGTATTTCTTCGACGGTACTGAAATTTTTTTAAGAAAATAACCTTCATGCCGTCGGTTAAGCGATAGAATGGCCATCGAAAAAGCAACGGTAGTCAACTTTTTTTTTTTTAAATAATCTTCCTGCCGTTGGTTAAGCGACGGATATAGGCTGCAATCGTCGGTAAAGCGACAGGTGTATCCGTCGTTTAAGCGACGGTTATCAATTTTTTTTTTTTAAATTCCCTGCATCCGTTGCTTAACCGACGGCTTTGAAAAAAATTTAAAAAAAAAATACTTGCAGCCCAGCTTTCCAAATTCACTCACCTCAACTTTCCAATGTATCTGTTACTTTTTATATTGTGATGAACCTTATGAAGATACATGGCATATGCTGCCAATTTCAGATATTTCATTATGCATGCAGGTTGTAACAGTCTGAAACTTAATATAGTTTTGAAGCAGCAGTGAAAATATTTTGAAAACAATTTCTCACAAAAAGAAAGTTGAAGAATGTCAAGCAAAAGTATAGTGGGGTATACAACATGCTTTATTGTTTCAAGCAGTAATCTCAAGTTCTAAATGGAAATATTTCTTTTCTTTTTCAGATACAGTTGTTCAGATCCTTAGGCTTCTATTTTGATGGATATTCTTCTTTGAGATTTGTATCTTTGGACATCATAAAATTTGTGGTACTGCAAATTGAAACCACCAAGGAATTTTATCTCTGCAGATGTGGCCAACAAATTGATCTCTTTATTCAATTAGGTCATCGTTAACTTAAATTATGCACTTTAACAACAAAAATATTAAGCTTCGTGAGTGTTCAGTCAAGTGGTCACCTTTGCTCAAATAGTCTTGTTCCTTAAAATCCTTAACTACCCCAGGAGTCCTTTGAACTGAGCAAGTAAAAGTATACTATAATTCTATTAACCATTTGTCAAGTTTATCCAAATGGTGGTTTCATATCAATTGTTAACATCAGCTGAGTTATTAGTGATATTGTTGCATTTTGTGTATTCTTCGTTTTATGAAATTTCTTAGATCTGAGTGTCTCCTAGAGACTATATATTGATGGTTTATGTTAATTATTTGTTTCTTATAGAGGTTATTTCATGGTTACATCTATATTGTTGGTTAGTTGTGGGTGAGTAGTGAGTGCATATATGAAACTGTAATAAAATATTTCTTCAAATCTTAGGAGTTGACCTTAGGTGTAGGCCTGGAATCAAGGTATGATCTATAGATTGCACTGATAGATTTGATTTCCATTTATATTGCCCCTGAGTCTGGTTTTGGTCATTTTTCCATATATTCAGCCAACCCTGTCATGGAAGCAACAGGCATTGAGAAACATAAATTTAGTGTAAAAAAACGTGTGCTTATGTTCTGGAGTAGACCATAAAATCTTGTAAATAAGATTAGGAGGGTTGAAGTGAAATATGTGCAATCTTGGAATATTTCTAAATTGTCGAGGAATGATGTGGCGACACCGTATTGCAAATCAATACAAAGTAAAATTGAAATTTCTGATGTCAGAGTTTCAAGCTGATCCAAAATTTCAAAACTATTGCAAACTATCTGAGTAGTTCTCACAGTTTTGGCATCAAAACTGAAAAGGCTTTTGGTGTATAGCCTAATAAATTGAGCTAGTTATATAATAACAATTTTACAAAACATAGAAAAAATTGATCTTAGAGGAAAAAATACCTATTAAGAGATTCTTGCTTGATCTCTGCTTGAAAGTTGAGCTCTAATGTTGCATTTTCATTTGCCAGGTCTTCGCGCACTTGGTGCACTATCTCTTCATCCTTAACTACTGTTCTGATAGATCCAATAGAAATATTTGGAATAGAAACCAGAGAGCGAGAGCTTCTAGCGAGGCCCAAAATCAATTCATATCGCTAATTCATATCACATGTTGAAATGTGTTCCCAATTTTTCGATTTGTTGATTTTGACGAGCCACTGTATTTCATGATTCAACATTTTGGGGCCTTGGGGAGTCTAGTGGAGATGTCATCCTATGGCTATAATGGGATAAAGACAATTTAAATTCATCCTCATATTGTCAAGCACACCTCTGAACCTGATGCAGATGGAAGATTTCACTGGGTATACAACAACTTGAATGACCGTGTTCATGCTTTTCGAAGTTTTGGAGAAGAGCCCAAATTCAAAACTAGTGAAAATACTAGGAGAGTCCTGGGTGGGAAATATCCAAAAAGAAATCAAACCATTAACACCTTGAGTTAGAAATAGAGCCCCAATTTTTTTGAAACAACAGGTTGAGACCAGATTGCAATGCCTTTCAAAAGTGAAGAGCAATGTGAACCATATAATGACACTGAAGCAAATTGGATTGACCCTCCATGTGCAGTTGCAAAGACCAAAAGCCACATGAAATAAAATACCCTCTTTCTTTCCATTCTTGGTAATAAGAGATGCATTTGGAGAAGTTAATTCAGACGAGATAATTATAATCGTACCTAAAAAACTGTCTACCTTACTGATCTGCAAAGCAAAATATAACACAGATATGCTAATATTAAAGGTCAAAGAATCAAGAAAACGTGCCTCCTTTGATAGACTTCTTATAGAGTCTTTGATCCTTGAAGTTGGAGAAGACAACTACATCTCCTGAGATAGTAAATGCACCTCCATCATATTCATGTACTAAGGTCCTAACATTAAATCCATTCGGGGTGATATCTTCATGTGCACCTCCTGCATCTGCAGCCTCCCTCACTAAAACTGACCATCTGAACAAGATCCATGAAACTGTGAGTACTTGTTCCAATAAAAAGTTAGTGATAAGTAAAACCCAGAAGATGCTTTCAAAAAAGAACACTCATATGCATTGTTGTACTATGGAATTTTTGGCTTTTACAGAAAATTTGTCACAATTTAATTGGGCTTTTACAGAAGTGACAAGTCATATGGACCCATAATGTTTTTTGTACCAATTTCCTAACTTTCATCTGGAAAATTCCCATAGAGCTAACACAACACCTAAATATTCTAGGAGGTATATGCTATAAACATTCAACATACATAGTTCATCAACATGATCTCAATAGGTCAAACACCTTGATTTCCATGTTTTCATTATTTTGCTCAAAAATTCCCAAGAGACCATTTCACTATATTTCTGACTAGATTTCTCTTGGAACAATGCCACAGCAAAGCATTTCTGACATTCCTACTCTCTTTTATTGTGATATATTAAATATCCAAATTCACTTGTAAAGTCTGGTTTATTATGAGGAAGCAGGATGCCAAATATTTTGGTAGACTATTTCAAAATTCCATGACCCGTAACTTAATATAGGTTGCATTTGTCACAACATATTTTATTCACTATATCTCTGTTGACACTACATTTTTCGGTGTTTGCATTCACTTGTATTCTTAGGCACAATGTGAGTTTAATCTAGAATCCCAGTCTACAGGATTTTGATCCAGATAGTAGGTGCTAGTCAAGTATCAATTAAATCAATCCAATTAACAGCTCTACAGAAACCATGTCCAACTTCAAAAACAAACTTGAGGAAAGACACTAAAGAACTGTTGTTAAACAAAAAAATTGGTGTCTAATTCAGAGTGCAGCATATTACAAACAAACTTTTGAAGAGGAATCATGAACCTACCCATTACCTTAATGCCAAGAAAATGAAGGTTGAACAAAGATTGGCTCACAACTAAAACCGTGCTTGAAATTGGGTACTGATGGCCACAGGCTATAAACCACCATTAAGGGCAGTTGGGATTTGGTGACAAATAGCCATGCCAACAAAGAGATTGGGAGCCAGGTCAGAGAGGATTTGAAAGCAGTTGAACAGTGCCATAATGTTCATTTAAACCATTTACTGCCACCTGTTAATGATGATTAGAGGTAGTAGAGTTTTGTATTTCAAAACAATTTAAATGCTCAGATTGTATCAAGACAGCCCAAGGAGGTGAAATCATTATGAAGGGAAGTGTCCATCATTCAAGGGAGCAATGTTGCCTGCAGCCTGACAACTGTAACCATGTTGGAAGGTAGGGAAAGACTGTCCATGTTCGGCTATAATTCAATTGAATCAAGTCATTTATGGGTTATCTCCCTTGTCTCTTGTCAGAACCATCCAGTTCATGTATCAATCTACCAAGAGTTTCACAGTGGAAGGTCCTCAGACATTTTCTGAAGAACAGAAAACATGCATGGGAGTCAAAAGGGCAGGTTGAAGAAGCAGGGGCAGAGGCAAAGAATCCCAAGCCCCTTCCTCACACCCCGGACAAAACAAGGAGGCTGGGAAAGGTCCATAGACCTATTAAGGTTGAGTTACTGTTGGGAGGCAAGGCAAGTTCACATATAAGAACACAGAGAAGCCACAAACAAGATCATCAACTACTCAAGTTCATGAACAAATTGATGCATGCAAACATGAAGGTAAGGCTCCAAGAGAGCAAGGGAGCATCTGCTATAAGGTTCTGTTATGGTTTTACCTAGGGAATCCCAGAGACACTCATGGGTAAAGGAGCATCATCCAAAACCATTGATTCACACTGGGAACTGAAATAACCACTACATAATAAAATAATTACTACATGGCACTTTTATTTTCATAATTTTAACTTCACAGTAAACTAGGCCTGGAAGCCCTAGAAAAAAATTAAAAGCAAAACATAATAATTTAAGTGCATTTTGATTTACCTCAAAGAAATGAAAAGGATACTGCCACCTGATTTCCCGTGGAAATCCCTATGTGAAGTTTATTCTTATTAATAAAACTATGTGGTTCAAAAAGAATTAAAAAACAACAATTCCAAATATTTTTAACCTAGTCAACTATAATCAGCTAGCTCAAGAGCTAAATCTTACTTCTTTAGTATCTAGTTTCATTTTCTACAAAGGCTTAGAGAGGGAGTTTTCATGTAACTATCTTTCAATTTCAAGTAATTTATAACACAATTTCAATTATAAAATATTTGTAAATGCATGTGACAAGAAAAAACAGAAAGAAGGAAAAGAGGCAGGAAAAAGGTAGATTACTGAACTGAGACAGTGGACTAGATAACTGAAAAGAAGATAGAGACAAACTAAAAGAATTAGATCCCCAAGATTGGGCATAGTTTACCTCAACTAAGTATACAAGGTGAAGTTGGAGAAGCAAATTCGTCTATAATCTAGTAAAGACATTAACTGAAATGTACAGAAGCTTCCTAGCTAGGCCGTTTGATGTCATTCTCCTACGCTTCACCAGCTTAAATACACCTTTGAATGTTATGTTTGATACAAAACAGGAAGCCAAAGTAGAAGCCAAGAAGGCATGGCTTTTACATGATATATTCTTATGGTTTATTGATGATAGTCTAGTTTCCATAGAATTTTTTTATGGTTATGAAAGGATGTGATTATGGGATTCAGTGCAATTACTTGCACTTGTGCTTTGTGGAAACATTCTATTTTGTGCATGACTGATATAATGAGAGCAATATGAATACAATCCTATCAGGGTTGGAATTTCAAATGGCGGACACCCATCAAAATTGCAAGTAACAATGAAAATCTGAAATATTTTCTGTATTTTAAGCCAGATTTTGACGGTTTCCAGAAAATCTTAGTTGTATTTGATGGGTAAATTGGCCCATGATGGGAATTTATCCATCAAATTCCATCCCTGAATCCTATGGTAGCTGACTAAGTCTAAAATTATTTGAGGACATAAAGGATCACAGATTCATCATGGGTTCATGCTAGTTACATAAAGCCAACTTAGCAAGTAGAAATTGTATCTACCTATTTGATATATTGTGCCAATATGTTTTGCTGAAAATATTGACATCCCTTTTCAGCATGCATGTCGGGGCACTGCAAAAAGTTGTGCTTTTTGTTCTTGATGGAAAAGAATGTGAAGATGATGCACTGTTTTCACTAAATTTGCTGCTTCAAGCAGGTTATGACAAGTCAAAGTAGGAAGAGCTATTGGGGAAGCTAGGAGCTAGCTTTAAGCTTCTGGAGTCTGCACAAGGAACTCTAACAAAGTTTAGAGGAATTGTGAGCAAAGAAAACACAGGGAACCTGAAAAAACTTTTTCTGAGCTCCTCGTTGCATGGTTTCCCATCACATGTTCATCCAGGGAGTGCAGCTGTGGTCTCTTCTACCCTCTTTGTTGAGGGATTTTTGTATACAATTGAGCAATTTTTCAGAGCAAGGGATGCATTAGGGGGAATTGAGGTTGATGCAGAAGTTTTCAATAGTTTTCTTGAGGTCATAATGACCATAAAGTTTGACAGGCTATTTGAGGGTATACATGATAAATGTAGAATCCTGTTCAATAATTTAATTCCCTATATAGAAGAGAGATGTATGTATCGTGATCTATTTTTGCTGAAGAACATAGAAAGCCTGGTAAAAGAAATGAACTCAAGAAAGGAGGTTAACTTATCTATTAAAGAGCATCTACTTTCAAGTGCAACTGATATGGTGGAATGCCTGAGAACGGATCCTAGTAAAGTCATTTTGCTTAAGTTTTATTTGGGGAACACTGAGGACTCATTGATGTTGAACCAATCCAACAAGTTTCGGGAATTTCTTGGAGGTAATGGGAAATTTTTGCCTTTAATTGATGCTTTGGATGGATACCATAATGAGTCAGTGAATACGAAGGTGCTACAACTATTTGTTAATCTTTTAACAGGTGATCCGAGTTATATTAACTTGAAACACACCTTGCAAGAAAATTTCTTATTGATGGATTCATCTTCTTTGGCTTCATGGCTGGAAAAAATGTTGCAAGGATATACTGCTCAATCAGCTGTAGGTAATTTGCCAACAGGAGTCTCTAATTCAGTAAGAGATTCAGCTATTGCTTTCATTAAAGCTCTGGTGTCACCTTCATCTGATTCAAAATCAAGAGAAATTTGTGATCACATTCTTGATGCATTGCTTGTGGGTCTAGAGAAGGCATTCCTGTCATTTGATGTTCCTACTGCGAAAGCATACTTCAATTTTGTAGTTCAATTGGCAAATGGTGAGTCCACAATAAAGCCTATTATCAAGAGGGCAATTGATGCCACATCAGGAGATGATGATGAGGATGATGGCACATCTAATGGAGAACTGGCTAGTATGGATAAAGAAGATGATGATGAGAGTAATAGTGAACGGTCACTTGCATCAAAAGTTTCAGACTGTGACAAGGCCATCCAAGACAACTGTGACCTGATTGAAGAAGAAGTGGAAAACAGGCTGGAGAGTAGGTTGGATGTGCTATTAGACAAAGCAAATTGACAGACAATTAACATTGAGGAGGATATCTATTATCAATCCATCTCCGACTGGACTGGATGTATAACCATGGGTTCTCTTTGCTAACAGTATTTCCTGGAAACAGTGTTGTCTTTTGTGATGCTATGCTTATGTCTATTTAAACGGATACTGTATTGATAGCCCAAGTATGAGGCATTGTAGCCTGTCTATAATTTGAACCAGTGTTTGAAAACATCACCAAAAATAAAATAAAAATATTGGCAGAGTCAAGAGAATTTTGGATTTTTTTGGAATTTGTTGCTCAGTTTGAAGAAGAAGGCAGGGGATTGAGAACAAATGGGTTATTCACTGTTAAATATGCCCATAAAAGGGGTAGAGGGAGGGTTAAATATTTGAAAATTTAAAAAATAAATATATATCTTTGTAATTTTTTGAAGTTTAGTCTCTAAGAAAAATTAGAAATCCCCCAACAGATTGTGTATATATGTATTCTGCACACCTCAGCCCTAGATGAGCAAAAATATTATTTTCTTAGAAGTGCTATAATGGCCTTGTAATACATTGAGGTAGAGCCTTTATATATCTACCTTCAAAGGAGGGCCAATCCAAATGAGTTTGATTTGGTGGTTCCACTGCAGTAGCATTTGTCCAACAACAAGCACAAGATCCAACTCAGCATGTGTGCTGTGTGTTGAAAGAGATGGATAGGCAGGTTACCATTAGGAGAACAGGGCACTTTAACATCTGACCAGAATTGGTGAGTGCAAGCATTTGGGAAATGGCATCATGCGTGAAGTCTTTTCCAAAAAAATATTGATTTACATCACTGTGTATACAAAATGCTTTCATCATTCCATAAGGGTAACACGCACACACCTGATAGTATCAGTCCTTAAACTAGTACAGAAACATTGAGATTATATATTCACACATGAGACAGTCAAAAGATGCCAATAAAATCACATAATATATGTCAAATCCTCAACCAGGGATATGCTACTTTGCTTCTTAATATTCTTGCAAGTTGCAACTGGGTAGGCATCAAAGACAATCATTACAATAAAAAGGACCATAAATCACAATCACTTCTAAGAGATATTAGAGTCCATTAGGAGATATTAGAGTCCATTAGATTCCATTAGGAAGAATGCTATCACATCAACCTGGGGGCCAGGGACCACACCAATAAGAGCAGCAAGAAAATGTCATTGACTATCCTAACAAATGGAAACTAACCTTGTAAAAAGAACCAAAACCCTCATCCCTGAGCATGTTCTTTGCCACGTCATAGCCCGAACCTTGACCCAACTGAATGCGCACCTACAACAATTGGCCCAACTCGGGTCAGCCTTTATATCCCAAAACAAAATAACGTTGCAACTTAGTGATTCATCAGATTATGTCCCATTTCAGTTATTTGGGCCTTAAACAAGCCTGAGGATGTAATAATACAAAACAAGAAGATCATTTTTTTCAATGGACGCGCAATAAATAATGTATCCATATTATATTGAGCTGGATCTAAGAACTTCCAAAAATACAAAAGTGAAGCTTGGGGTGAAGGTTCGATCTCCTCCCCCAATGGATTTGAAAATAAGCGAGAAAAAAAAATACCAAAAATATGAGCATAACAGGAAGACATAAAGCAAACACCTTGATCATGTCCACGGGCTGAATGACACACGTCGCGAGCATACCAGAGGCTCCTCCATTGACAAATGGCTTCACTGTATTCCACATGTTGCCTGTCTTGGGCTTCTCCCATGCCATCTCTCTGAAGGACTTGAACACCCGACCGATCTGATATTGCTCTCCTTCCTCTTCCTGAGACCTAATGATGAGAAAAAACCCACGAGAGGTGTCTGTCTGCACCCTCCTCAGCAAGAAAGAAGAAGAATAGGCAGAGCTCTGACCCGCGGTGTGCTGCAAAGCCCCTCTTCAATCTAAATCATGAAGTATAGGGCTTCATACTTTTATATTTATTATATTACAATATATTACAAGAGGGAAGGGGCATAATTACCCAACCAACAGGTAACGCAGCACGTGGTCATGTAAACAAAAGCTCCGAAAAATAGTTATAACGGCCTGTTGTGTGTTAAAATCAGAGCTTTTCTTTAAAGAAAAAAACGCTATGCTTTGATATAAAGTATTATGCTTTGATGTAAAGTATTTTGGGTTTTAACCTAAGCGTCAGATATGTGACGGTTATAGGAATAGTCGTCTCTTAACCGACGGTTATGAGAATATCTGTCGCTTAAGCGACGCTGGTGGTTACATTTACAAAAAAAAAATGTATCCTTGTGATTTTTGGTAAGTTTAAAAAGAGAAATCCACGCGCCGTCGGATTTTTCTGTCGGATTTTGGATCGAAATGTAGTAGTGCCATTTGGATTCTATTTACCAAACACTTCGAAGTGGGTGACCAATAAATCGTTTGAGTAGCTGGGTACTTGATGATAGTCAGCAACTTAAAGGAATGAGTGACACTACAATAGAATTAGGATTGAGGATAATTTTTTTTCTTAGTTATAGAGGGCTCAATGAGTTGATGACACTTGATAAGATTAGGCCCATGATACCACTAGATCACAGGAAAAAGGTGATGCTACTATCTCACAAGATGAATATGTTGGTATTGTAATGATAGAAACGTTGCAATCATAGGAAAATGATATATAGAGAACCAAGGAATGTAATCAATCCCATGTTGAAGATAATACAATCTGCGGCATCGTTTGTCGGCCATTAGATACTCAAAGATGTGTATTGATCATTTTTACCATTACAGAGGACTTTGTAAGTTAGGTTCTCAAATTCTTAAAGGGTTCTAGATCAATGGAAGAGCACCTACCATACAAGCAGGAGGCTAGCGGTTCGATTCCTCCATGCCCTAATGATATTATAATATCGGTTAAAAAAAACTAAATTAGTAAGAAAAAAATAAGATATAGGTGACTTAAAAAAAGACCAAAACTCATATATAAAATTACTAAAAACAAATAAATTAGAGACCAAAACATGAGAGATGTGAAACTAGGAATTAAAAATGATGCAACATGTGGCACTAACGATGAATCCAAACATGGCATCGATATGGTAGTAAACTAAGACGTTACTTTAGATGCAAAACATGGCACTACATAGGAAGCAAAATATGGTGCAACAATAGAAGAAATATTTGGCGTCATTTTGGTAGCAAAACAAGATGCAAAAAAGGAAGCAAAAATTGGTGCAAATTTGGAAGCGAAAATTGGCACATATTTGGAAGTAAAACATGGTGCAAAATGGGATGCTAAAGTGGTAGAAAAATTGGATGTAATATTGGATGCTAACATGGTTCTATTAAGGATGCAAATATGGCACTAACAAGGGTGTCATCTAAGAAGCAAAAGCAGAAACTCGCTAGGAAACAAAATATGACATTATTTAGGAAGCAAACCTCGACGTTGTTTAGGAAGCAAATTTGGACGCTATTCTGGAAGCAAACCTTGACGTTGTTTAGGAAGCAAAGTTGGATGCTATTCTGGAAGCAAAAAAAGAGATGATATTTTGGACGTCATAAAGGATGCTATTTAGGAAGCAAAAAAAGACGTTTTTTGAGACGCTTTAATTTTTGTCCATGACGTGTCCCATTTAGCGTCTAGTTTGACCACTGAATGTAAAAACAAATTACACTAAAAAGGGACGCTAAATGGGAAGCCAATTCCAGGATTTGTTGTAGTGTCTCATGGTTTTTGAGTATGGATCAAGTATTGTTCACATTATGGAAACAAGATCTTATAAATGGACAAATGTAGTTCCCTTACATTAAATTGTCATGGACTATTAAATAAATGTGTATATCTTCTCTGAACTAGGAGATAATAGTTTAGATGCCAATTAAAACTGATACTTGAGGAAAGATCGTATAAATATATTTAACCCCATTTGATTAGTAGAAAGGACAATGATTCCTCTTATGACATATATTTGGGATTTAAAAAGTAACCAGGATTGATAACCCTTGATGAAAGTTGAGGTGTTCCACTATACATAAATTGTATCTCCATATAGGTTGTCATAATTTGTGCCAAGAAGTTATGCTAATATAAAAAGATGTGTTTACTGGAGATATTAACATACATTGGACATCGGTTAACAAGGTTTGTGATAGAATTTAAGTATTGTTTGAAATTTTTTTGGGAAAATAATGACTCCTTAAAAACTAAGCAATAACACTATTGTTATCACATGCTATGGTAATTCCTGCTGCATAATGACCTTGGTAGTTTTAGTTTTCCCTTGAGAAAACATCTAAAAGCATTTTGATATAAGAATGAGATATATGAGTTCTAAATTTAGATAAATCGTCACGTCGCCTCCCATCAATTCGATGCAAGGGAGGAAACATGACCCAACATCCCGGGGTTATTTGTCAATATCAGCCCCATTCATTAGTAATAAATTCATGGATAAATAAAAGCTTATGCGTGCAGATCATTCTTAATAAACACAGTGGAATTACCCATTATCCACACACCATTTAATCATGCATCGCACATATAAACAACGGTCATTAATTAAGACATTGTAGAGAACAGAACTAACCTAACACAAACTACAAAGAATGCTTATCTTGAAATGTAGTGCAGAATCATACTCAATATAAACACAATGGAATAAACATAATAACACACACAGAGAAGGGAGTACATCATCCTATTTCTTCGAGGAAAAATAATGAAACAACCATACAATAATCAATCCCATTCTCATGTTATGCATAGGATTCATGTCAACTAGCTTAAGACAATCATATCATTCAATTAACATGAGTAATTAAACATGCATAACAGAACAAAAAATGATCACAATTTAAACCATAGAGAATACTTATCTTTAAGATGAAACTATCCAACAACTGGCTATGTGAGAGCAATGTTCCACCCAACCATAGATCTTTGTCCATCCTATATTCCTTCAGCTGAGAGATCACCCCCGAGCTGGGATGTGTATCGACTAAGGAGGAACTAAATAGGCTCACTCACAACCATGGTTTTACTCAACAAGTCATGCTAATCCAATACACAGTTGGGTTTATCAAGTATGCAATAAAAAAGGAGGAGGAGGATAATCCAGTGAGCTAAACCATAGATCTACAGACATCCCAAGCTAAATTCAAGCAATCCAATCCTTTGTTCCAACATTCACACTAGGATTTCTCACAATTCTGCCATCAAAATAACTCAATCTAGTCACTAGACTTTTGGGCTATAAAATTTGGGTTTTCCAATGGATTTTGAGGTATCCAATACTCTCAATTTCTCCCCAAGGTTCATATATATCAATCCCCCATTGTATTTCACTGTCCAATACCAATTATGGGCATTTTTGGCTCTTCAAAATGTGGGTTCTTGCAAAGTTGGGATTTTCTTTGTTTTTGGTTTTCTTCTTGCTACTAGGTACATGAAATGGATGGAAACTGAAACTTCCATCTTCCACAATGGAATGGGAATGACAAACAGATCCCATACCCTACCAGGAAACCTATGGTTCAATCCCACAACCCCCTCACCACTCCCTAGTGGATACACATGGCCCCTTCTCATTAGTTGCTTCCATAGCCAGTTTTGGTATTTTATTGCATGATGTTTATTTACATCATTTTTATAATGTTCCATGGCTTAATAGCACATGGGTAACATAATATCTAATACTTTCCTTTTAACTAAAAAATTTGAGCATCCACTAGCGGGGCCTTGGCCTTAATATTCATGCTAGGAAAACATACATCACATGTATACAATATTTACATTAAAAGATAATATATCCTAAGGGTCAAAATGGGGTATTACATCAATAAATGTATGACTACGAAATATATCAATCTGAATTAAATTATATGTTTTATAAACTTCCTTTAGCAAGTTATTTTGGTAACTGAGGAATGGTCTTGGAAATATAAGGGACTTAATGGAATTAAGTAATTTGAAACTCTGTGATGGATAACTAGAGTTGAAAATACGTAGTGGTAAGTGGTAAGTTTAGTCTTATTTTGACTTGGTCTAATTATAAAATTATCAAGACCAAAATAGATCTTGCAATGACTACAATCATTTTTGTTTAGAAAGAATTTCTTCTCTAATGATTATGTTATGAAGGGATGTGCTAACAATAGGATTGTCAGGTCATAGTGACTTTCTGGGAAACAGGAACATCTAGAATGTTTATTGTTGTTGAATCAAAGAAGATTGATACTGATTGTTTAGCGATTGGTAAGATAATACGATCAACTTGGAACGAGGTAACCAGACTACTCTTAAACCTTGATTAAATATCGGATAAGTTGTTATGCATAGTAAATAATCTTATGCATCAAGATGGATGTGATCGAGGGATAACTACGTCAAGAACATACCTTGCTCATTTGTAGTAAGTATACACATGTCTAAAGCTTAATATTATATGCAAATCATTATGTTTGCAAGTTATGAATTATAATAAGGCTAGAATAATAGATTAGCCATCCTTGTAGAAAATCATCGTTTCCAAAATTTTGATGCTATGCAAGATAAACATTGTGGTTTATTACTTGTAGAAAAGATGCATGTACCAATACATGGAAATGGAAATAATACAAAGAGCCATGTTGGGAACCAGGCTACCAGGACTTCAAACAATCAAATAAAATAGTTGCTATGAGAAACTAAAAGAAGGATGTACATGAGGTACATGTTGTACAAAAGGTGCATGTTTTACATGAGGTACATGTTTTCCCATAGGCCATCTAGACACCAGTATGAATCCATGGGGATGCCCAGGTGTAAATCGTTTGGTGAGAATTATTTTCTGCACACATTCACATCGTAAGAGGACTTTCACAAGAGTAGGGGCTCCGTGAAAAAGTCTAGGTATTATGGTGTCCTGGAAAGGAAGCACTTGAGCTTAGTGAAGCACTGTGAATAGCACAGGTAGGAGATACACCGAAGAAGGGTATTGTCCTCGTGTTGGGTAGCTTGGATTAGTACAAAGAGTATCGTTAGAACTTGGAGTGGTTTCTTGGATGGAGAACACCCAAGAGAAACTAGAAAGGAGCTTACAAAGAAAATAATTGTAAAAGGTATATGCGTTGTAAGTAAAATTCACTCCTAAGAGGTAATGTGATTAGTTATCGGTAAACATAATAAATAGGAATACTAGAACCATTTTGAATCATGAAATTAAATAGGGTTGGATTTTGATTTTATCTATGCTATTGATTTTTACCATAGTAGACATGCATAGGTATATTCTAAATGATTTCAATAAAGAAGGACACTCCAAAAAGGTCGAGTACAACATGTTTTAGTTATTCAATATTTTGTTAACATTGAAATTATATATATGAATATGATGATATTGTAGCAGAGAATAGGTTAGAGGGCCACAAAATGGAAGGACATCGCAAAGGATGCAGAAGAAAGCAATGAGAAGTTAAAGGGGGGATAAAAACAAATCTTTGAATTACATTTAACATCAAGGACGATGTTAATTCTAAGGGGGAAAGGATGTAATATCCCCTTACAATGCGACCTCAAAACACGAAGAGTAAGTTATAAAATGCACTGTAAGTAATTCAAACTTCATCAATTTGTGAATGAAACTGATAAGGTTAGGTAACTGAAAAACTTTGCACGACTTAAATGAAGATTGGATGATGAGTCCACTAGGGGGAGAAGTTAAAGGCTAGTGAAACTTTGACGTTTTAACTTTTGATGCCTAGGGGTCATCTCGGTACACTGGGGTACTGAAAGGAATTCAATTCGTATTCCTCACTATTTTTACCTAAAAACAATAGTGTGCTTACTTATATCTTTTAGACGCTTGGAAAGAATGCACTCATCGCGTGAAAGGATGAAGGGATTGATATTCTCCTTTAAACTTTATGCAATCTATTTTTAATTTCAATGGGTCCAATTCACTTAATGAGACAAGTACTATCATTATAAAAGTAGTACTTAGAGTACACAAAATTATTATTATGGGCTTCATCGTAAGCTTATCTGAATTAGTAATTTTAGAATAAAATTAAATGCTATATTAAATATATAGGTGAGATATAATTTATCTTAGCCAACCTTATATATAATTATGGATTTTTTACTAAAGGTCCCCTATTAAAAGTTTTCTAAACCAAATTAATGCAATTTCATTAGTATACAAGTACTTATAAAATTAACCATATATATATATATATATATATATATATATATATATATATATATATAT
>LPNX010175189.1:52764-66023 GCA_001517045.1 Pseudotsuga menziesii
GACAGAGAGAGAGAGAGATGGAGGGGAGGGAGGGAAATTTTAATTCCCCCAATTAAATAATTTCCAAATAACAGTATTTTCAAATAATGTTCACCAACCTAGTAGTTTCATATCTTGAGATGGAGACATAAATTTCATAATAAGGGGCTATGGGAACCAAATGAACCTTATTTTACCATATTCACATTTAAATGGGTCACATAAATGATAAATTCTAAGAAAATAATGTGGCATTGATTCATGAAGAAACTTAGAAGCTTGTGGAGCCTTTGGGTGACTAGATTCCCCACATTTGGCATGATATTCATCCAAATTCGAAAACATGGGTAATGTAACATTATTGGATAGTTATGTGGTGTCAAATATCATATAATGAACCAAGGAATTTGAATTGGTAAAGGAGGGTAACTCCCATGGAAGAAGAAGATACCAAAAGACAAGGTGTGCCACTTGGAAGGTGAGCCTATCCACCCTATGACAACAAATGATGGAAGATTCTATGACAAGTATAAAAAATTTAGAACTGATTGATCACATATGAAAAATATGACATGAAAAGTCTAAAAATAGAAACCAAGAGATCAAATTTAGGAGTTAGAGGAAATCATTCGAATTGGGGAAAGAATTGGAGCATGAAGAGAAAGACAAGTGTCATGAGAATTACTAAACCACTAAAATGAGTTGGATGAAGCCCATGGAGGTAAATTAGACCTTAGGAGGCCTCATGAAGTTAATAAAAGGATTTCATGAGGAATGAGAATATCTTTTGATCACTTGTTAATTGGAATTTGGAATTTTGGAGATATTTTGCTTGTCCATTGCATGGTGAGTGTTCACTCTCCCTGCTTGTGAACCAATTGCAATGGAGTTGGATTCATTTCCAAGTCGGTTGATGGAGAGGCCATTCAGAAATATCATGGGAGAAAAATAAAGTATTTTTATCTATATGTTTAATTTCCATACAGTCAAATTCTCATCTATCTCCCCATTCTCTCATTCCCCCACACTCTCATTTGATGGTGCACGTGTTAGAGTGGTGCATGTGCTTTGCTAAATATAGTTGATTCCTAATATTTGATACATGATTCATGGCTCTGTAATCTCATTTCCACATGGTTTTTAAGTTTAAATATCAGAAATACATGTATGAAAGGATTTCATTCCCATGCTCTTGAATAACTAGTTTTCATGGATTTGGCTTCAATATTGAAGTAGCTTTATATGAGATTTGTATGAGGAATTTTCTTTGATTTTGATGATGTTTGGGACACCATATATTATTTAATAATATTTAATTTCATTCCCATATTCTATTAATCTTGAAATACAAGAAACTCCTATGTGAAAATATTTCATTCTCATGCCATTGTATCACTAGTTTTCAAGGATTTTGGCTTCAATCTTGAACTCGTTTTATAGCAGATTTGTATGAGGGATATTATATGATTTGGAAGATGTTGGAAAGAAATATAATATGCATTAATATATAATTTAATTTCCTTATTCTCTGTGTCTCGAAATCAAATAAACTCATGTGTGAAAAATCTTGCATTCCCATGCTATTGGGTCACTAGTTTCCTTGACTTTGGCTTCAATCTTGAAGGAGTCTTGTATTAGATTTGTATGAGGGATTTTATCTGAGTTTGATGATTTTGTGACAGAAATATATTATTTTTTACTTTTTAATTGCATTTACCTATTCTCTATTGTTCAAAATCCAAGAAATCCATATGTGAACCTCTTGCAATTCCATGGTACTAATTCACTAGTTTTCATGTATTTGACTCCCATACTGAATGAGTTGTATAATAGGCTTGTATGAAGATATTTATATGGTGTTTAACAATGTTTTGGAATAAATTTTAATTCTATATATGGTCCCTATATGTCACATATTTATCTGAACCTTTAACTCTACCTTTCATATGTCAAAATCGAACTAGTTATGCAATTTCCCCATAAGCAATTTCACTAAAAATTATCAAACCTATAACCAGTTTGTAGAACTAATAGCCATGTGTAATTAAATTAAATTAGTTCTTATATCAGTCCCCATACTATTATTACAAATTTTTTAGGTTCATACATGAGTTGGGAAGCCCAGTTGTCCTGCACCCTAGGGGGGATTTCATAACAATTTCCTAGTAATTTTTTTCCTTTTTGTCATCAGCCAAAAAAAAGGTTTCATATTTATAAAGTATGATAAAAAATATCCATAAACAACCTTTCTATGTATTAATACTTACCATACCATCTCCTTTCAATTTCAGGACCATTTGGTGAAAGTTGGAACCCTCTAGAGTCAGGACTAGTTAAGCTTGAATTTTGGTCGAATTGCACTTTTCTCCAAAATTCCCAAAAATGGACATTACAGTGGTATCAGATAATGTTATTGTAACTTATTTAAGTTATGTATGATAAGGATGAATTTAATAAATTCATCAATTCATATTTTGATGATACAACTAGGAAACTCGTGCAAGGATTCGAATTGATGGCTAACCAACTTAGGGGTAAGATGGAAAGGGGGGGTAGTAGAAGTTTCCATCAAGGAGAGACACATAATACCATTAATTTTTAATAATTTTAATATTTATTAAATGTATATAGGCACAAGAATTCAAATTTTAAGTCATTAAGGAACAATCAACAATCCACAAGTAGGGAGGAGACCAAGGAGCCACCAAGTTCTGTGGGTGGTGAAATAGAAAAAAATTTCATTATGAGGATCAAAATTCACTCCCAAGTGAATTTGAAAAATATGAGGAAACATCACATGAGAATGAATAAGAGTACCCTGAAACTATAGAATATCATTCCGAGGCACATTCTACCATGGACATGGACCAAAGGGAATCTATTGATGGATGCTTGAACTATGAAGGAGTACTTACTGATGGGCGCTCACAACTATATGTTGGTGACATAAAGATCATATTGGAAAATGTTTCTACTATAAAAATTTCTCATAAGCATGAATATGAATTCCTTGTGACAGATAACGAATAAGATCAAATTCCCCATCACCACTTAAGCTTCAAGAAGTTTATCAAATCAAGCAGAAAGAAGAAGAGGAGGTTCGGTCTCATGAACGATACTTCATTGAAAGGTATTTGAATATGAGTGAAAGGGATGTCCATGAGTCCCTTAGTATACTCCATGACAATCAATAATTGGTATCAAATTCTTGTTGGAAATTTTATTCATTGGAGGATCCATCCTTCCTTGAATACATGGAGAAGATTCAAAGAGAAATGTGCAACATCGAAGGTAATTTCATATATTTGATTTTTGATAGAAACAACCAAGTTGAGCTTAGTGAATGGTTACATGAATCCTACTTGAAGAAAAATGAATATATTCATAAGCTCAAAATTCAAAATGAGCAATCTCTTAAGAGGTTGCAAGATACTTTTTCTTCCTCCTATGTTTCAAATTGTCATATGGTATATTGCTTGGAGGATTCTCATGACATGAGGTATCATGAGAAACATGGAAAATTGCAGGTTCTTGATGTGTTTGAATATGATATTTATGAGATCCAATAACTAGTTGTGGTGGAAGAGGAACTTGAGTTTCCTCTTGAAGATGGGTGTCCACTTTTTTAAGAACTGCATGATTCCACTACCTTGGAACCAACTTATGAGGAAATTTTGTAATTTTTGATGGAGGTGCATGTTCCTACCACTATGGAGCCTTCAAATGACTACAATTTTTCACTTTATAATCCTTTGGGTGATTTGGTTCTTTCTCCTACATCTTACACTTCCATATTTTGCAGCATTCATCCCAATGAATTATGGGTGAAAGGTTTATTTTTAATGGTGCCACATGAGGAGTATGAAACTTCTATCTCTAATTTTGATGATGAAATTATTATAGCACCATATTATTTAAATTTTCATAGGCATCCTTTGTTACATTATGATGATACACATCTACATGGGTGCACCTATGATGTTCGCTTAAGCCACTTGGAGACTCATAATTTTACTTGCTCCTTGCCTAGTCCATTTGATGTTGGAGGAACTTAATCCCACACTTGGGTGAAGATATATATGATTGAATAAAATTATTATTGGAAGAAACATCCTCTGTTATTTCATTATAACATATATATTCATGGATGTATTGATGAGACTTCTTTGAGCCACTTGAATTTTTCATGTTTTCTTTTCTCCTTATTAGGTTCATATTTTGATGGAGGTTCTATGCTTCACTTATTGGATAAAAGAAAACATCTATGATTATTATTTTGATGCATATTACATTATTTTTTAGCATCATTATAGGACATGGGATACTCACCTATGTTATTGGATCATACCTGATATAAAACTTGATGCTTGTGTGTATGGGTCACATGATGATCTACTTACTTGGATGTACAAACACCTTCATGATTATTTGATGAGGTACTTTCTTGATGTACATTTGTATGATGTTGTTATGTAATTTCATGATATATATTTTTTACTCGTGATGTTTGGAAGGGTACAATAAAAGCAATGGGATCTTGGCATTGCTTGGATTCATATCAGTTAGAGTATCAGCTCGATTGTTGGTTTGAGAAAGCAACCCCACCTTTAGTTGTTTGAGTTCATCTTTGCAGAGTGGTGTTTCAGTTTACTATGTGGGAGACATTTTGAGAGATGGATTCAATTTTCACATGCTTGGTGTTCACGTAATTTCATCATATACAGTTCACACCATGCATGTATCAGGATCATATGGGACCCTGGGCTCATTTTTGGTCTCATTGGCTTCAACTTTGGGCGGGCAACAAGCAGCATTGGATATTTAGTTACCACTTGAGAAGATGATAGTAATCAGAGTAGTGCAGCAGCAAGCATGGTGGTTCCTTTATGAAATTTTCTTGGAATATTAATAAGATAAAATTTTGATAACTCAGTACCAACTTCAAACAATTATACACAATCAAAAAGGGGTGAAATTTCAGAAAAGTTTTCCAAAATTATGGAGGTAAAGATTATTTTTGGAAATTTTGTTTTTATGGATTTGATTAATCCTTTTGGTGTTTGTGGTGATATTTTAGGATGTATAAATATACACAATCCATGTCTCTTTAATTTTGGGAACACAAAATTGCAATACATGAGTTCCATTACTCAAATTGCAGCTAAATAAAATTAATGAGCAGAACCATAAGAGAGCACTTGGTGCAAAGGAAGGAGTACCAAATGAGGATGCCACTTGGGAATATAAACAAATTTTGCAGCATACAAACTTAGAATTTCTTGAGGATGATAAATATTGATTGGAGAGGATTGTCATTTCCCAAATTAAATAATTTCTGAAAAATACTATTTGTAAATAGTGTTTCACCAACCTACTAGTTCCCTAGGTTGAGATGGAGACATAATTTTTGTAATAAGGGGATATGGGATCCAAAATAACTTTATTTTACCATATTCACATTTAAATGGGTCAAATAAATGATAATTTATAATAAAATAAGGTGGCATTGGTTCATGAAGACACTTGGAAGCTTGTGGAGCCTTTAGGTGACTAGATTCCCTGCACACTTGGCATAGTATTCATCCAAATTCAAACACATTGGTAATGTAAAATTAATTGATGGTTATGTGGTGTCAAATATAATATAATTAGCCAAGGAATTCTAATTGGTAAAGGAGGGTAACTCCCATGGAAGAGGAAGAGACTAGAAGACAAGGTGTGCCACTTGGAAGGAGATTCTATGCACCCTATGACAACAAATTATGGAATATACTATGACAAGTATGAAAAATTCAGATAGGCTTTCTGACATATGACAAATATGACATGGATAAAAATATCAACCAAGAAATTGAATTTTGGATTTATAGGAAACCATTCGAATTGGGGAAATAATCGGAGCATGAAGAGGAAGACAAGTGTCATAAGAGTTACTAAACCACTAAGATGAGTGGATGAATCCCATGGAGGTAAATTCAACCTTAGGAGGCCTTACGAAGTTAATAAAAGGATTTTATGAGGAAGGAGAATATATTTATCATTCTTTAATTGGACTTCTACATTTTGGAGATATTTTCCTTATCTATTCCACAGTGAGCGTTCACTCTCCCTGCTTATGAACCAATTTCGAGGGAGTTGGATTCCTTTCCAAGTTTGTTGATGGAGAGGACATTTAGAAATATAATGAAATATTAATGAAGTAATTTTATATGTATTTTTAAGTTCCATATAGTCTAATTCTCATCTATCTCCCCATTCTATCATTCCTTCTTCTCCATTCCCCCACACTCTCATTTGATGGCACACATGTTGGAGTGGTGCTTGTGCTTTGCTGAGTATAGTTGATTCCTAATATTTGATAAATGATTCATGGATATTTAATATCATTTACACATGCTCTGTAAGTTGAAATATTATAAATACATGTATGAAAGTCTTGCATTCCCATGCTCTTGAATAACTAGTTTTCATGGATTTGGCTTCAATATTGAAGTAGCTTTATATGATATTTGTATAAGGAATTTTCTCTAAGTTTTATTATGTTGGGGAAGCCATATATTATGTAATACATTGTAATTTCATGCCAACATGCTATTCAGCTCGAAATCCAAGAAACCCCTATGTGAAAAGCATTCATTATCATGCCATCCTATCACTAGTTTTCATGGATTTTTGCTTCAATCTTGAAGTAGTTTTATACCAGATTTGTATGAGGGATATTATATGATTTGGATGATGTTTGGAAAGAAATATAATATGTATTACTCTGTGATTTCATGTCCTTATGATTTTTGTATTGAAATCCAATAAAATCATGGGTGTAAATCTTGCATTCCCATGCCATTGGGTCACTAGTTTCCATGACTTTGGATTCAATCTTGTAGGAGTCTTGTATCAGATTTGTATGAGGGGTGTTATCTTAATTTGATGATGTTGTGATAGAAATATATGATGTGTTACTCTGTAATTTTTATGTCCCTATACTCTGTGGATAGAAATCAAATTAATCCATTTGTGAACCTCTTGCAATTCCATGGTACTAATTGTAATGTCCCTTTTTGAATATTTGGAAAAATTTACAAATTGCGCAAAATTTGAGCTTAACTAGTCATGACTCTAGAGGGTTCCAACTTTCACCAAATGGCCTTGAATTTGAAAGGATATTGTATGGTCAATATTAAACAATACCAAGGTGGTTTACAAATAATTTTCATCATACTTTATACCTCTACCACCTTATTTGGGTCTGATGACAAAAAGGCCAAAATTTACTAGGAAATTGTGATGAAATCGCCCCTAGGGTGTAGGCCAACTCGGCTTCCCAACTCATGTACGAACCTCCCAAATTTGTAACCAGGGTATGGGGAATGATATAATAAATCATGGACTATAATTATTCATGTTTATTAGTTATTCAAACTGGTTATAGAGTTCCAAATTCATTTGATAACTTTTAGTGAAATTTCTTATGGGGAAATTGCGTAACTAGCTCGATTTTGACATATCAAAGATAGAGTTAAAGGTTCAGATAATGATGTGACATATAGGGAACATATATATAATACAAATTAATTACAAAAAGGTATTAAACACAATATAAATCCCTTCATGTAATTCTGTTATACATCTCATTCAGTATGGGAGTCAAATACATGAAAACTAGTGAATTAGTAGCATGGAATTGCAAGAGTTTCACATATGGATTTATTGGATTTCGACCCATAGAGAATAGGGACATGAAATTAATAAGTAAAACATAATAAATGGATTTCAAAAAATCATTAAAATTATATAACATCCCTCATACAAATATGATACATGACTCCTTCAAGATTCAATCCAAAGTCATGGAAAGTAGTGACCCAATGGCAGGGGAATGCAAGATTTTCACACATGAGTTTCTTGGATTTCGACCCAAAGAGGATATGGACATGAAATTACAGAGTAATACATCATATATGTCTATAAAAAAATCCTCAAACTCATATAATATATCTCATACAAATATGGTATAAAAATACTTCAAGATTGAATCCAAAATCCATGAAGACTAGTGATATAAGGGCATGAGTATGCAAGCTTTTCATACATGTGTTTTTATATTTCAACTTATATATAATGTGACATGATATTACAGATCCATACATCATATATTTCTTACCCATCATCATAAAACTCATAAATGTCCTCATACAAATATGATATAAAGCTACTTCAATATTGAAGTTGAATCCATGAAAACTAGTTATTGAAGAGCATGGGGATTGTGACCCTTTCATACATGTATTTCTGATATTTAGACTTACAAAAAATATGGATATGATATTAAAAATATATATATCATAAATAAAATCTTGGCCATAAACTATCCTCAGAAAGGTGCAAGAATCACTCCGTCAAATGAGAGTGTGGGGGAATGGAGAAGAAGGAATGAGAGAATGGGAAGATATATGAGAATTAGACTATATGGAACTTAGAACTGAAAATAAAACTCCTTAATTAAGATCCCATGATATTTTTTAATGGCATATCCATCATCCAACTTGGAAAGGAATCCAACTCCCTCAAAATCGGTTCACAAGCAGGGAGAGTGAACACTCACTGCGCAATGGACAAGCAAAAGCTCTTGAAATTGCCAAAGGCCAATTAACAAATGATAAAAATATATTTTAATTCCCCATGACATCCTTTTATTAACTTAATGAGGCCTCATAAGTTCTAATTTCCCTCCTTGATATTCCTCCAACTCATCTTAGTGTTTTAGTAATTCTCATGACACTTGTCTTCCTCTTCATGCTCCAATTCTTTCCCCAATTCGAATGGATGCCTCTAACTCCCAAACTCAACCTCTTGGTGGCTAATTTTAGCCCCGACATGTCATATTTTTCATTTTTCAGCAATCAAGTCTGAATTTTTCATACTTTTCATAGAATTTTCCATCATTTTTTGTCATAGAGTGCGTAGAGTCTCCTTCCAAGTGGCACACCTTGTCTTCTAGACTCTTCCTCTTCCATGGGAGTTACCCTCCTTTACCAATTCGAATTCCTTGGCTAATTATATGGTATTTGACACCACATAACAATCCAATAATGTTACATTACCCATGTGTTCTAATTTGGATGAATATCATTCCATGTGTGCGTGTAATCTAGTCACCCAAAGGCTCCACAAGCTTCCAAGTGTCTTCATGAACCCATGCCACATTATTTTCTTAGCATTTATCATTTATGTGACCCATTTAAATGTGAATATGGTAAACTAAAGTCCTTTTGGGTCCCATAGGCCCTTATTACAAAATTTATGTCTCCATATCAACCTAGCGAACTAGTAGGTTAGTGAAACATTATTTGCAAATAGCCTTATTTGGAAATTATTTAATTGGGGACATGACACTAATTCACTAGTTTTCATGTATTTGATTCCCATACAAAATGAGTTGTATACCAAACTTGTATGAAGATATTTATATGGTTTTTAATACTATCTGGGAATCAATTTGTATTCTATATATGGTCCCTATATGCCACATCTTGATCTTAACCTTTAAATCTACCTTTCATATGTCGAAATCGAGCTAGTTATGCAATTTCTCCATAACCAATTTTGGTGAAAGTTATCAAACTAATGTGGAACTATATAACCAGTTTGAAGAACTAATAACCATTGGTAATGATAGTACATGAGTTTTTATATCATTCCCCATACTCTGATTACAAATTTTGGAGGTTCATACATGAGTTGAGAATTCCAATTGGCCTACACCCTAGGGGGATTTCATCACAATTACCCAGTAATTTTTTGGCATTTTTGTCATCAGCCCCAAACAAGGTTGCAGAGGTATAAAGTATTATCCATGTTGGAGACATTTACCTTCATACTCACTCCTTCGGTAAAATTGGCCTAGTTAAACCACTATCCTAAGTTTAATTGACATCAGTGGAGCATTAATTACCATCATCCCAGTCACTCCCATGCCTACCTACAGTAAAGGAGGCTAACTTATCCTTCTCCTACAGTCAAGGAGGCTAACTGGAGCACTCCAGGGGTGATTTGTGTGACATTCATGCACCTAATTGCTAACTGGTGGTTACTTTCAGTTCAACCAATCAGTTACAATCAGTTAAGGCCCCTCCATTCATTAAATATATTATTTAATAATTATTTTATGATTATTTATTATTATTTTAATGAACTGGAGTGAACAAGGCACCTTCACCAACTTCTGATGGTCAGTTCAGCTTCAGTTAACCTCATCAGGGTTTATTGGAGTCATGCAGTACTAGCACTTGATGATTGGATTGCTATGACATGTGTTTGATCTCCTTCAGTTGAGATTCAGTCATTTATTGCACTCCAAATTCAGTTAGGGTTTGGTGAGTCAATTAGGGTTTTGTTCAAGTGGTTAACTGAGTGAGATTGCATGGCAAAGAGTCAGTTAAGCTAGACTCACTCACTGAATTTGAATTGTCCCTTAGGTATTCAAATTCTTCATGGAGTTAAGCTATTGCTATGCATGGAAATTGTAATCCTTTATTGTTTATATAATATACAGAGAGGAAACCTATTTGGTATTCCAGTTATTTCCAATTCATGAGTATTTGTTAATCATTCTTTGATGATTTTGATTCTTAGTTCCTAGATCATGTGCAAGAATTAATATGGTATCAGAGCATGCGGCGGGACAAAGAACAATCTCTCAAGAACAAGTTTTTTGACAGATTTATCCATGAAATTTGAGCAATAGCTCAAGAATCCAGCACTGCACCAAAAGCCAAGGCTTACCACTCAATATCCCAAGTAAAGAACTTGTTGATCAAGCTTGCTTGATTGACTATGCTGGGTGTGATGAAAGCCTAGAATGTGCAGTCTGTCCAACCTTACGGTGTCGTTTTTGTTTTGATTTGCAGGTTTTATTAGGTACAACTTCAAATGGACTCATCAATCCCTCCTCTCCTCCCATTCACAAGCTATTCGGAATGGAAGCTGAAGATGATTGCATATCTCAAGAGACGAGGTCTCTATGAGGTGTCTATTGGAATTGGAAGAGAGACTTACGAGAGTGAGAATGACTGGCTAAATGATGGTGACAGAGATTTTGGAGCAATATGTCTGGCCCTTTATGATAGCTTGTACTTTTTTGTTGGTTCTATTGAATACCCAAAGGATCTCTAGACAAAATTGGACAGAACCTATGGCAAGCACAATGAGGATCATAATAGTACTTTGGAAATTATAGCCAGCACCACAAGAGTTCTTCACTCAAAAATCTCATCCTCTACTCTCTCTGATGAAGTTGTTCAAGATGAAGATGAAGCAGATTCTTCTACACATTCAATTCGAATTGAAGAAAGTCTCCATGAAGTGACTCCTTCTCCTGATGCTCCGAAAGTTCATGAGATATCTGATATCTCATCTTCTCATATTGCTGAAATGGAAGAAGACATTTGAATCTCTGATATTGAAGAAAAACATTGTTGCACTTCCATGCAAACATTCAACGGTGATTTTCCTTTGAATTCTGTGCAAAATTTACCAGTAATTGCTTCTGAAAGTGAAGAGAAATTTGATTTTTCTTCCGCTAATGTTGCTGCTGGTGTGAAAATATGTAATACCTTGGATATTTTGGAAAAAATATCAGATTATAATAGTGACACATTCACTCCCCATGATCTATATCTTCTAGCAAAATCCTGTAGGATTGCATGCACCAAAATTCAGAATTTTGAAGAAGAAGAAAACTGTGCATCCACCGTCTCAGTTGACCATAATTTTGGATCTAATATGAACCTTATTGGATCTGATGTGATCCTATTTGGATCTGATCTGATATTTCTTGGTTCAAAATTTCAGGTTCATAAACCTTCATTACTGCTTGTAGCTGTTCTCATCAACGGTGTGAAGAAACAAGTACCTCAAGTCTCCTTCAAAACTGTTGCTGGGGATTTGATTTCATTTAATAGTTTTGGATCTGTTATGAAATTATTTAGATCTAATTTAAATTATTATTTGATATTATTTTTTTCATATTTTAAAATCCAAGAGCTTTCAGCCATGCTTGTAGCTGCTCTCACCAATTATGGTGTGAAAAATCAAGTACCGCAGTTCTTCTTCAATTTTGCTGCTGGGGATTTGGTGTTAGTTTCCTCCTGTGAGGTTGCTGATATTTTATTTTGTGAATCATTAGATATTTCTGAAGCTATATTAGATTATGGAGCTCAAGAATTCTCTCTCCAGAGTCCCAGGGATTCTCTACCTTTGGTCACAAAATCATCTCCTCGCAGAACTAGTAAAGAGGAAGACATTCTGCATCCGCATGGACACTTGCTCCTAAGATTTGGGGATGATTTTACCACTCATGGTTTGCTGTTCAAGGCTGCAACATATTAGTTTCTTGAGTGTTCCACACATGGTTCAAATCCTCAAGAACCTTTGCTCTCTCTTCAGATGATTTCAGTTGCTCTACATGGGTCCAGTTTTCATCATGCAGTTGTTTGTATTTTTTATTCAGTTGAGTGCATTGTTCTTCTTCCAAAGTAGAATATTCCTCCAGACATATTCACCAAGAGCTTTTCAGAAAATAAGTTCACTTACCTCTGTTCACTATTGGGGGTGAGTTCATCAGGGTGATCCAGACTACTTTCAGTGTTCAGCTTGAGGGGGGGTTTTTTCCCACTGGGTTTTCCCTCTTTTCCTCACTTAGTTTGTTTTGAGCATTGTTTCAATTGCTTTATTGTACAGGGTGACCTATGGCCTTTGTTTCCAGGGCCCTAGCATTTTATACATCTATGTTTTCTAACTCTTCCTGATTATAGCTTAAGGGGGGGTGTTGGAGACATTTACCTTCATACTCACTCCTTCGGTAAAATTGGCCTAGTTAAACCACTATCCTAAGTTTAATTGACATCAGTGGAGCATTAATTACCATCATCCCAGTCACTCCCACACCTACCTACAGTCAAGGAGGATAACTTATCCTTCTCCTACAGTCAAGGAGGCTAACTGGAGCACTCCAGGGGTGATCTGTGTGACATTCATGCACCTAATTGCTAACTGGTGGTTACTTTCAGTTCAACCAATCAGTTACAGTCAGTTAAGGAGCCTCCATTCATTAAATATATTATTTAATCATTATTTTATGATTATTTATTATTATTTTAATGAACTGGAGTGAACAAGGCGCCTTCACCAACTTCTGATGGTCAGTTAAGCTTCAGTTAACCTCATCAGGGTTTATTGGAGTCATGCAGTACTAGCACTTGATGATTGGATTGCTATGACAT
>LPNX010175189.1:66572-78262 GCA_001517045.1 Pseudotsuga menziesii
AGAGAAAGGGAGAGGGATAAAAAGATAGAGAGAGATGTAGAGGGAGATGTTGTCACATACCCCAATTTTGTAAAATTATGTAAATTGTTTTATTATATTTCTGAGACATTATGTTAAACTTAATCCTAAGTATGGATTGATGACTCAGCAGAATCAACAATAATGGAGTGTAATTCAGAATATTTTAATTATTAATAAATAAATTATGGAGACAACGGCATGGGAGAGCTGTTAAAAGAGGTTACTGGTCAAACTAGTGGATGGAACTAGGTGGAAAGGCAAAAGACAAGTGGCAGCATCCTCAAACACTTCCTAAGTTACAGGTGGCAACTTCCCTATATTTGGGGTCATGATTCCCCAAGAAAGTGGAATCAGAGCAGGTGGCTCATTAAATGACAGTTAACCCAAAAAAGACCTAGGAAATATTTTAAAAGTACTCAATGAAGAGAGCTGAGGCTGCTCAGATATACCAGAGAGAATTCATTCAGGTGAATGATATTTAGGAAATTCATTGACAAAAAGAGAAATACAGTAAGGAAGTTTTTTTAGGAGGATTGTTGTAGTAACTTGATTTTTATTACAGCTATTGGGCTGAGAGAACTCACTGATAGTTCTGAGTCAATACTGAGTTTGAAGATTGGTATCTGACTTTGCTGCACCTAGTTCCAACCAGGGAGACCAGAGAAAGATTGGGGGTCCTGAGAATTCGTTGTCTGAGCCCTCTCCAGGAGTTGGTAGGGAGGAACGGCCTCCCATTGTTGTTGTTGTCCACAGCTTAAACAGGTTCTGTCACTTATTTCTTTACATTTACTGAGTATGAATAGATGCATGTTATGTTTATTTTATATGTCTGAAGAGTTAATCAATTTAGTAAAGTTAGTATCTCAGAATATCAGTAGTTAAATCTGTTAAAATTTATTGTGTTTTTCCACATCTAGGATCACCAGACCGTACTCCAGCACAGTATCCCGGTATTGTGAAGTAGTATCCTTCTGGACCGAGTTTCCTATTTAATTACTTTTCATAACTACAAGTGCTTCACAGATTCCTAAATTGTTTTGCTTACAGTCTTCAAAACTATTTCCTAGTTCTGTATCCTTGTTCTAGTAAATGTTAGCTATAATAAAGAAAAGATAGACTAAGTAATTATGTTGTTTAAATCTTATAACTGTTATCTTCTAGTTTGCAAGAATCTAACCTTTTAACGTGGAAAAAGATAATACTGACAGTAGGATGTAAAATACTTATTGGATTGATTTTACAGTTAAAACCTAGTAGTGTTAGTCTGCATTTAAGTTAAGAATGCAGTCAGATAATTACTGAATCTTCTTGTATTTACAGCCAAAGCTTAAACAGAATTCAAAATTTTCATTCTATTTTCTTATGTAGTAATCTCGTTATTATATTAATAACAATATACTTATATTGCAAATAATACAAAATCATTACTAATGTAAAACTAAAGTAATGTTATATTATTATCATTGCAACTTAGAATGATTATATACTATCTATAGATAAACAAGGTTTATGAACAAATAAATGGTTTATACTCTGTATTTTACAAAATAATTAAATAATATTCGAAGATAATAGTAAAATGTATTAATAGTATAACAGACATATCTAATTTAAAATGTATGCACTTGCATTACAGTTTCTAATATATAGAAGTCAGGATAATAAGCTAGTACTGAAAACCTTAACATCAAATGTGTTTAGCAATAAGTCGAAAGGTTCTTTAACCACAGATTTTCTTATAATAAGATAAAATTACAGTATTATAACATGACTAAGAATAATGCAGGAAAGCAGCATCAAACAGCTATGATATTAGAATAAGGGCGTAACCCCTGTTTATAATCTAAGAAGTTAATACATAACCAATAAATCAAGGTATATAAACAGTAACATTAATAAAAGAGGTTATCAATAGTTACATAACCCAGTTATTATTTTAAAGCAAAGAATTAACAGAATAGTAAATTGCTCAACATCGAGCTTAACAATTATGTTATAGTTTATTTATTTTACCCACCGATGCTATCAGAGTTATGATTTTAATGGCAGATTAATAACTGAACTTAAATCTCAAACTGTAAAATTAGGATTGAACTCTATAAATCCATTTATGCAAGTAAAATAACTACCAAGAGTTAAAAACAATAATTTTCATTTACGGCCGTATTATAAATCCACTTTCTGAGCTTTTACAAACCCTTAGTTTATTTATTTATTCCTGTATAGAGCTTAGATGCAAATTATATGCTATAAACAAACCAATAGATACAGGAAGCATTATAATAAGTTATATTATAAAACTTTGGGTGAAAACCCTGAACATTGTAAGTACAGTAAAGAGGAAACAAAGTGTTGAGATCGTAACCTCAACTAGAGGCAGGCTTATAGCCTAGGGTTTCTACACAGTATTTTATTTTACAATATATTAACACAGAAGAAAAATTTATATTTACAAAACAAGATTTACACTCGCGGTCGAAGCTGGAGAAGCTCTGTAAGAGAGCTAGGGTATTAAGCCTCAATTTTTAACTTTAAAACGAACAACTAAAACCTGGAAGGTTAAGAAAGGCCCCAACAACCAACTCCATCACAATCCCTTAAGGATTTACACAAGTAGATAAGCCGTGAAGAGACCAGGGCTTACCGTGGCCCGAGGCACTGTAACCCTCATCCTGTTCTTTGTAGAGAAAGGTAGCATACATATCTATATTATCCATTGAACAGTCGACTGTTAGCTACTGCTTAAATGTAAAAGAAAAGATTTAACAGTATTAATAATTTCATTAATGAAGGGAACGAATTTATGTAGTTACCTGAGCAGAGGGCCATCTCCCACAGAGAAGCTGTGACCAGTGTAAACCAAAAACCTACAACTCGATGGAAAAGGAGCAGCAATACATCACTTTCAACCTCAGACAGTACAGAAACCCCAACTCAATGTTGGGCAGGACAAAACACTAGCTGCATTGTCCTTTCTAAGCAAATATCATACAGTTGCAAGCAGCGTAAACCACACTACCGCGAAGGGAGATTCACGGCCATTGGAGCGAGGAGAGGTAAGGTTTTTAAAGGTTCAGAGCTTGAGTTAGCAATGGAGGTATCGTGGAGGCATGCAGTGAGTTATTTCACCTTCTAATCTCTTCACAGAGTGCAAAGGATGAGTTAAAAATGAGCTAGAACAGCAAGAGCTTGATAGCAGACCAAACCACGGCCGAATGGACGGGAGGGTTCACTGAGCGGCCAAAGGCCGAAGACGAGGGAGAAGTGACGATTAGGGTTGGGTCAACTGCTATTTAACATGTCAATGCATGGCCGAGGAGCGACCACGTAGACTTTTAATATTTTCCATGCAATGGGTATCATTTTTAAAGTTCCACGACGTAATCCCTGCACTGTTTGTCAAACCAAAACATAGCATGATTATCTCGTAAGGTATGATACACCATAGTATCACCTGCATTATATTACAACCATGTAACTTTAGATTTTTATTCATCGAACCTTGCAATATAGACCTTGCATTATATAATCTCGTATATATATATAAGTATGGAAAGTTGTTAAGTGGCGAGAGGTTATAAGGTTTTGGATTATGGTTGGCATATTTGCTCTTAACCCCAACTATAATGCCTTTTATCCTAGTCTTCAAAGGAATATAAACCACATAACACTTCTTTAAAGACTATTTTGGTGGTAAATTACTATATGTTACTCATCAATTTGATTTTGGTTAGATTTAGTTCTTATCATTGACACTAGGTTATAGATTAGCAACTCTTTTTATTAGTCTTAGAATCATCGTGATAATAGTTAGACTTTATCACATTCTAAGCTCAAGAGAAATTATGAGAAATTCTATAAGTAAATATGTGTTAAGCAACTTTGATATACATTAACCTTCTTGTTGATAGTATAGTCTTCTTTTACTCACAAAAGGGTTGGCTACGATAAGTTTAGGAATGATCCTAAGGGCGAATTGGTTTCTATCCAAGTGTCGATAATGGAAATGGAATAGTATTCTAGAATAGTGTAATCTCTTAATTATTTAAGGGAAGTTTTGTATTAAACAATGAACTTGTACATGCTTAAAGTATAATGAATATAGATTGATACTGGTATTATCTTATCATGTGCAACTAAAGTCACAATTTGAATGTGACGAAATCTGAACTGAGCATGCTACAGCAACCATGAAAATATATGCATATATGTACTTAACTTCGAAGTTTATCACATCTGAATGGGAAATCTTTTAAAAGAGAGAATTTATCAACATAATGTCTAAACTTGAAACTGTTGAAATCATACTTCTTTTGATGATCAGAATGATACTAGTTTTCAGTAAACTATTCATCGGATTAAAGATAAGTTTAGTATATGATAAATCGATGGTAAGGAAAGATAAACCTAGTATATCATCATGAATATATCTATAACAGTGAATGGTCGAAGCTTACATCAGCAAAACTTTGTTCTGTGTTTAGCCACTAACTTTATTCTTCTAATTTTTATTTTACAAACAACTGGTACTTGAAAACTTTAGAATTATTTTACAGTAGCAGCCAATCTCCTTACCTGTCATCTGTAAAAATAGAAGGAACTTTATGCATTAGCTCAACGCTAAGTAAGCCCCGTCTTTTCATGACAAACCCACCTTGTAGTCACAGACAGAAAACCATCAGTAACTGACAAGAAACTCATCTTTAAAGTTAAGTATAATAAAAGATCATTCAGTTACAATACTATTAGCATAAACTAATCAAACAGTTAATGACTGCATTTAATGCGATTATATGCTATTTTAAAAGTTTTAAATTTTTCAAAATTTTTGGGGTTTTGACATGTGGTATCAGAGCATGGTTCAAACACTAGGCCTTGATGTGGCCCAATTAGTTTCCGCAGAATAGTAAAAATAATATACTAACCTGTATTTTGTTTTATGTGAAAGGCAGAAAATTTCTTTTTTCTGAATCTAACAGGCAGGTATGGAGAACCTAGGAGAATATGCTAAGGAGGAATCTCCAAACACTGAGACAAGACAGATGTCTAGAGAACCTGTGATAGAGGAAGTAACTACTCGCTCCTCAGAGCTGATGCAGACCATAAAGAATTTAAAGACTGAAATAGAATCCATCAAGAAGGACAATGAACGATTCTGAAGACTCAAGAGGAGTTAAATCAAATTCTGATAGAGAAATTTCAGACTGAAGGGATAAAATTGGATGAAATTTATCAAAATTTACAAGCTACAGCTAAAGAAGAACCTACAGAAATTTTAATAAAGGGTTACAGTTTAAATAAAGATGGATTTTTATTGTTTAAGGACAGACTATATGTACCTAATGTGTCTAAGGTTAAATTGTTGATTCTGGATGAAGTTCATAAAACCCCTTACTCAGGGCATCCAGGCTACCAAAAGACTATCACCATGTTAAGAAAAGATTATTTCTGGCCTAATATGAAATCTGAAGTAGCTGAGTATATAGCTAGATGTTTGGACTGTCAATAAGTGAAGACAGAACATCAACATCCAGCTGGGTTACTGCAACCTTTGCCTTTTCCTAGTTGGAAGTAGGAAATAATCAGCTTAGATTTCATTACTAGATTACCCAGAAATCAAAATCAGAATGATTCAATTATGGTGGTAGTAGATAAATTAAGTAAAGCAGCGCATTTTATTCCTGTTAAAACCACTTACAAGGCTGCAAATATAGCTGACATATTTCTAAAGCAAATTTTTCAGCTACATGGTGTACCGAAGGTTATTATTTCAGACAGGGATCCTAAATTCATAGGGAATTTCTAGAAATCCTTGTTTAAGGGATTAAACACAACACTGAATTTCAGCATCTCTTTCCATCCTCAGACGGACGGACAGACTGAAAGAGTTAATCAGGTGTTGGAAGATCTGTTAAGAATGTACGTCAAGGATCAACCAGGTAAGTGGGAGGATTACTTGCATTTAGTAGAATTTGCATATAATAACAACTATCAATCATCAGCTAAGTTCAGTCCTTTTGAAATTCTGTATGGGCGTAAATGTAACACTCCTATCTCCTGGAATAATCCAGTAGATAGATTAGTGTTGGGACCTGAATTATTAAAAGAAATGGAACATATTGTAAAACAAGTGCAGGAGAACTTGAAGGTTTCCCAGGATCGCTAAAAGAGCCAAGCAGATTTAAAAAGAAATCCTAAAGAGTTCCAGGTGGGTGAGCACGTGTTCATAAAGGTAAGACCAAAGAAGAGCTCCCTAAGATTAGGGAGTTGTGCAAAATTAGCACCACGTTACTGTGGTCCGTTTGAAAATTTATTTAGAATTGGTCAAGTTGCATATCAGCTAGCGTTACCACCTAACTTAAAAGTGCACAATGTTTTTCATATTTCTGTTCTGAAAATGTATGTTCATGATGCTACTCAAGTGATTGATTGGAACGTTGTACAGGTGGAACCAGAAGGGGAAGTTCTGGTGGAATCGGACTGTATCCACGGGAGGAGGGAAATTACTCTCCGGAATCACACAATTGGACAGCTGAAGGTGCAATGGAAGCACCTTAGTCCTGAAGAAGCTACCTAGGAACTGGAAAGTAAGATGCGGGAAGCATACCTGAATCTGTTCCAGGAGGTTGCAGAGGATGAGGAATAAGTAACATCGAGGACGATGTTACATTTTAAGGGGGTCTGTATGTCACATACCCCAATTTTGTAAAATTATGTAAATTGTTTTATTATATTTCTGAGACATTATGTTAAACTTAATCCTAAGTAGGGATTTATGACTCAGCAGAGTCAACAATAATGGAGTGTAATTCAGAATATTTTAATTATTAATAAATAAATTATGGAGACAACAGCATGGGAGAGCTGTTAAAAGAGGTTACTGGTCAAACTGGTGGATGGAACTAGGTGGAAAGGCAAAAGACAAGTGGCAGCATCCTCAAACACTTCCTAAGTTGTAGGTGGCAACTTCCCTATATTTGGGGTCATGATTCCCCAAGAAAGTGGAATCAGAGAAGGTGGCTCATTAAATGACAGTTAACCCAACAAAGACCTAGGCAATCTTTTAAAAGTACTCAATGAAGAGAGCTGAGGCTGCTCAGATATTCTAGAGAGAATTCATTCAGGTGAATGATATTCAAGAAATTTATTGAGGAAAAGGGAAATACAGTAAGGAAGTTGTTTTAGGAGGATTGCTGCAGTAACTTGATTTTTATTACAGCTATTGGGCTGAGAGAACTGACTAATAGTTCTGAGTCAATACTGAGTTTGAAGACTGGTATCTGACTTTGCTGCACCTAGTTCCAACCAGGGAGACCAGAGCAAGCTTGGGGGTCCTGAGAAGTCGCTGTCTGAGCACTCTCCAGGAGTTGGTAGAGAGGAACGGCCTCCTATTGCTGTTGTTGTCCACAGCTTAAACAGGTTCTGTCACTTATTTCTTTACATTTACTGAGTATGAATATACGCATGTTATGTTTATTTTATATGTCTGAAGAGTTAATCAATTTAGTAAAGTTAGTATCTCAGAATATCAGTAATTAAATCTGTTAAAAGTTATTGTGTTTTTCCACATCTGGGATCACCAGACCGTACTCCAGCACAGTATCCCGGTATTGTGAAGTAGTATCCTTCTGGACCAAGTTTCCTATTTAATTACTTTTCATAACTACAAGTGTTTCACAGATTCCTAAATTGTTTTTCTTACAGTCTTCAAAACTATTTCCTAGTTCTGTATCCTTGTTCTAGTAAATGTTAGCTGTAATAAAGAAAAGATAGACTAAGTAATTCTGTTGTTTAAAGCTTATAACTATTATCTTCTAGTTTGCAAGAATCTAACCTTTTAACGTGGAAAAAGATAATACTGACAGTAGGATGTAAAATACTTATTGGATTGATTTTACAGTTAAAACCTAGTAGTGTTAGTCTGCATTTAAGTTAAGAATGCAGTCAGATAATTACTGAATCTTCTTGTATTTACAGCCAAAGCTTAAACAGAATTCAAAATTTTCATTCTATTTTCTTATGTAGTAATCTCATTATTATATTAATAACAATATACTTATATTGCAAATAATACAAAAGCATTACTAATGTAAAACTAAAGTAATGTTATATTATTATCATTGCAACTTAGAATGATTATATACTATCTATAGATAAACAAGGTTTATGAACAAATAAATGGTTTATACTCTGTATTTTACAAAATAATTAAATAATATTCGAAGATAATAGTAAAATGTATTAATAGTACAACAGACTTATCTAATTTAAAATGTATGCACTTGCATTACAGTTTCTAATATATAGAAGTCAGGATAATAAGCTAGTACTGAAAACCTTAACATCAAATGTGTTTAGCAATAAGTCGAAAGGTTCTTTAACCACAGATTTTCTTATAATAAGATAAAATTACAGTATTATAACATGATTAATAATAATGCAGGAAAGCAGCATCAAACAACTATGATATTAGAATAAGGGCATAACCCCTGTATATAATCTAAGAAGTTAATACATAACCAATAAATCAAGGTACATAAACAGTAACATTAATAAAAGAGGTTATCAATAGTTACATAACCCAGTTATTATTTTAAAGCAAAGAATTAACAGAATAGTAAATTGCTCAACGTCGAGCTTAACAATTATGTTATAGTTTATTTATTTTACCCACCGATGCTATCAGAGTTATGATTTTAATGGCAGATTAATAACTAAACTTAAATCTCAAACTGTAAAATTAGGGTTGAACTCTATAAATCCAGTTATGCAAGTAAAATAACTACCAAGAGTTAAAAACAATAATTTTCATTTACGGTCGTATTATAAATCCACTTTCTAACCTGTTACAAACCCTTAGTTTATTTATTTATTCCTGTACAGAGCTTAGATGCAAATTATATGCTATAAACAAACCAATAGATACAGGAAGCATTATAATAAGTTATATTATAAAACTTTGGGTGAAAACCCTGAACATTGTAAGTACAGTAAAGAGGAAACAAAGTGTCGAGATCGTAACCTTAGCTGGAGGCAGGCTTACAGCCTAGGGTTTCTACACAGTATTTTCTTTTACAATATATTAACACAGAAGAAAAATTTATATTTACAAAACAAGATTTACACTCGCGGTCGAAGCCGGAGAAGCTCTGTAAGAGAGCTAGGGTATTAACCCTCAACTTTTAACTTTAAAATGAACAACTAAAACCTGGAAGGTTAAGAAAGGCCGCAACGACCAACTCCATCACAATCCCTTAAATATTTACACAAGTAGATAAGTCGTGAAGAGACCAGGGCTTACCGTGGCCCGAGGCGCTGTAATCCTCATCCTGTTCTTTGCAGAGAAAGGTAGCATACATATCTGTATTATCCATTGAACAGCTGACTGTTAGCTACTGCTTAAATGTAAAAGAAAATCTTTAACAATATTAATAATTTCATTAATGAAGGGAACGAATTTATGTAGTTACCTGAGCAGAGGGCCATCTCCCACAGAGAAGCTGCGACCAGTGTAAACCAAAAACCTGCAACCCGATGGCAAAGGAGCAGCAATACATCACTTTCGACCTCAGACAGTATAGGAACCCCAACTCAACGTTGGGCAGGAAAAAACCCTAGCTGCATTGTCCTTTCTAAGCAAATATCATACAGTTGGAAGCAGTGTAAACCACGCTACCGCGAAGGGAGATTCACGGCCATTGGAGCGAGGAGAGGTAAGGTTTTTAACGGTTCAGAGCTTGAGTTAGCAATGGAGGTATCATGGAGGCATGCAGTGAGTTATTTCACCTTCTAATCTCTTCACATAGTGCAAAGGATGAGTTAAAAAGAAGCTGGAACAGCAAGAGCTTGATAGCAGACCAAACCACGGTCGAATGGACAGGAGGGTTCGCAGAGTGGCTAAAGGCTGAAGACAAGGGAGAAGTAACGATTAGGGTTGGGTCAACTGCTATTTAACACACTAATGCATGGCCGAGGAGCGACCACCTAGACTTTTAATATTTTCCATGCAGTGGGTGTCATTTCTAAATTTCCACGACTTAATCCCTCGACTGTTTGTCAAACCAAATCATAGCATGATTATCCCGTAAGGTATGATACACCAAAGTATCACCTGCATTATATTACAACCATGTAACTTTAGATTTTTATTCATCGAACCTTGCACTATAGACCTTGCATTATATAATCTCGTATATATATATAAGTATGGAGAGTTGTTAAGTGGCGAGAGGTTATAAGGTTTTGGATTATGGTTTGCATATTTTCTCTTAACCCCAACTATAATGCCTTTTATCCTAGTCTTCAAAGGAAGATAAACCACATAACACTTCTTTAAAGACTATTTTGGTGGTAAATTACTATATGTTACTCATCAATTTGATTTTGGTTAGATTTAGTTCTTATCATTGACACTAGGTTATAGATTAGCAACTCTTTTTATTAGTCTTAGAATCGTCGTGATAATAGTTAGACTTTATCACATTCTAAGCTCAAGAGAAATTATGAGAAATTCTATAAGTAAATATGTGTTAAGCAACTTTGGTATATATTAACCTTCTTGTTGATAGTATAGTCTTCTTTTACTCACAAAAGGGTTGGCTGCGATAAGTTTAGGAATGATCCTAAGGGTGAATTGGTTTCTATCCAAGTGTCGATAATGGAAATGGAATAGTATTCTAGAATAGTGTAATCTCTTAATTCTTTAAGGGAAGTTTTGTATTAAACAATGAACTTGTACATGCTTAAAGTATAATGAATATAGATTGATACTCGTATTATCTTATCATGTGCAACTAAAGTCACAATTTGAATGTGACGAAATCTGAACTGAGCATGCTACAGCAACCAAGAAGATATATGCATATATGTACTTAACTTTGAAGTTTATCACATCTGAATGGGAAATCTTTTAAAAGAGAGAATTTATCAACATAATGTCTAAACTTGAAACTGTTGAAATCATACTTCTTTTGATGATCAGAATGATACTAGTTTTCAGTAAACTATTCATCGGATTAAAGATAAGTTTAGTATATGATAAATCGATGGTAAGGAAAGATAAACCTGGTATATCATCATGAATATATCTATAACAGTGAATGGTCGAAGTTTACCTCAGCAAAACTTTGTTCTGTGTTTAGCCACTAACTTTATTCTTCTAATTTGTATTTTACAAACAACTGGTACTTGAAAACTTTAGAATTCTTTTACAGCAGCAGCCAATCTCCTTACCTGTCATCTGTAAAAACAGAAGGAACTTTATGCATTAGCTCAACGCTAAGTAAGCCCCGTCTTTTCATGACAAACCCACCTTGTAGTCACAGACAGAAAACCATCAGTAACTGACAAGAAACTCATCTTTAAAGTTAAGTATAATAAAAGATCATTCAGTTACAATACTATTAGCATAAACTAATCAAACAGTTAATGACTGCATTTAATGCGAATATATGCTATTTTTAAATTTTTAAATTTTTTGAAATTTTTGGGGTTTTGACAAATGTAGAGGGAGGTAGGGAGGGAGAAAGAGAGAGAGAGTGAGAGAGAGATGGAGAGGGGGAAGGAGACAAAGAGATGAAGAGAGGGAGAGTGATGGAGAGAGAGAGAGAGAGAGAGAGAGAATGAGGGGTGAGTGAGTGGGGCAGAGAGAGAGAGAAAGAGAGGATGGG
>LPNX010175189.1:78638-89542 GCA_001517045.1 Pseudotsuga menziesii
ATAGGAATATAAATTAATGAGGATGTGGTTATTTGTATGGGGAATAACATTAAGAGAGAGAGGGGGTGTGTTTAGGAGTTGGAAGAGAGGGAGAGAGGGGTGGGGGTTCATGCTAGGTATAGGAGTAGGAGAGATTTAGAGGGGAAGGGTTACTCAGGGTTAGGGGAAATAAGGTAGAGAGAGAGAGAGTATGGGGGGTTAGGAGAGATAAAGAGAGGAAGGTTTATGGGCATGAAGAGAGAGAAAGAGAGAGAGAGAGAGGCAGGAGGGAGTGGGGGTTATTAGGGTGCCATGGTAGGGGAGTGATGAGAGAGGGGGATGCTAGTGTAGTGTGTGAGAGAGGGAGAGAGAGAGAGACTTTAGGTTATATTAACAGTAGGGGGATGGGGATTAGATTAGATAGAGAGAGGGAGGATTATGGGAATAAGTATTAGGAGAGAGATAAAGTGGTAGGTATTGCATGGTGAGGAGATAGGTTGTTTGGGGTAGATATCAGGAGAGAGTCGGGTGCATAGGTTACTATGCCTAGATGAGATGAGGTGGTTTTAGGAAGTGAGAGAAAAAACTTATGTTTTGGGTTTTTTGGATGAGGTGTTTTGAATGGGAGAGACTTAGAGAGAGAGAGAGAGAGAGAGAGAGAGAATGGGATCATGTTCACTAGTGTGAAGGGGGGATGAGTTTAGTAGAGAGAAAGAGATAATGAGAGGAGGGGGGTTGTGGAAGAGAAACAAATATGTGGGGATGGGGGTTTATAAAGAGAGAGAGGGAGGGGGGGGGGGAGGGAGAGAGAGAGAGAGAGCGAGAGAGAGAGAGAGAGCGAGAGAGAGAGAGAGAGCGAGAGAGAGAGAGAGAGCGAGAGAGAGAGAGAGAGCGAGAGAGAGAGAGAGAGCGAGAGAGAGAGAGAGAGCGAGAGAGAGAGAGAGAGCGAGAGAGAGAGAGAGAGCGAGAGAGAGAGAGAGAGCGAGAGAGAGAGAGAGAGCGAGAGAGAGAGAGAGAGCGAGAGAGAGAGAGAGAGCGAGAGAGAGAGAGAGAGCGAGAGAGAGAGAGAGAGCGAGAGAGAGAGAGAGAGCGAGAGAGAGAGAGAGAGCGAGAGAGAGAGAGAGAGCGAGAGAGAGAGAGAGAGCGAGAGAGAGAGAGAGAGCGAGAGAGAGAGAGAGAGCGAGAGAGAGAGAGAGAGCGAGAGAGAGAGAGAGAGCGAGAGAGAGAGAGAGAGGGAGAGAGAGAGAGAGAGAGAGAGAGAGAGAGAGAGAGAGAGAGAGAGATTAGGAGAGATTATATTTAGGAGGTATGGGTATTAAGATAAATAGAGAGGGGGTAATTAGGGGAAGAAGAATGAGGGGAGATAGATAGATAGATAGATAGATAGATAGAGATAGGTAGGTGTACAAAGGTGAGGATTTAGGTGATTTGGGGTAAAGAGAGTGATAGTGGGGTGGGGAGGTTATTACGGGTAGGGGGAGAAGGGGGGGTTAAGAAGTGAGAGAAAAAATTGGGGGTTTAGGTGTTTGGGGGGAGGAGGTTGTTTGATGGAGAGATAGATAAAGAGAGAGGATGGGGAGTAATTAGTTGGAAGTTGGAAGTGGGTTAGTAGAGACACAAAGAGGAGGGGGTTGCAGAAGAGGGATGAATATGTGGGTTTTGGGAGGAGGGGGGTTGCATGAGAGAGAGAGAGAGAGAGAGAGAGAGATCATGGGATAATAGTGGTAGTTGGATTAGGGATTAAGAGAGATAGAGAGAGGGTGATTAGGGGTATAAGGAGTAGAAGAATTAGAGTTTGGTAGGCATAATGGGGTGAGGATTTAGGTGGTTTTGGGTAGAAAGAGAAGGATATATGTAGAGAGATAGTGGGGTTGGGGTATGATTAGGGATAGGTAAGAGGGGGCTTGAGGAAGTGAGAGATAAAACTTGGGGGTTGGATTTTGGGGCGGACGGGGTTTTCATGAGAGAGAGAGAGAGAGAGAGAGAGAGAGAGAGAGATTGGGGGGGGTTGAGAGAGAGAGGTTAGGGGTTATAGAGAGAAAGAATGGATGGGTCATTAATGGGAATGGAGTTAGGGGAGACAAAGAGAGATAAGGTTTTAGAGTTAGGTGGAGTAGAAGAGACACAAAAAAATATAAATGGGGTGGTAAGGGTAGCTTTCCTTTGTTTTTTTGGGTTGGGTAAATCACCCCTCTTTCTTTATGTTTCTCTTATTTTTCCTACCCCTACTCCTCTCACTCTGTCTATCCTAATCCCCCCCAACACTTACCACCCATCTCCATCTCTCCCTATACCACTACTCTATACACCCTCTTCTCTCTAACTACCCTAATTCTCCATAAAATCCTACGACCCAAAACCAATATCTATCACTTTATTTTCCCCAAAACCCCTCATCCCCCTTTCCTCTAAGTTAAATTTCATGTCTACAACATCACACATGTGTTTTAGATCTACAAAATACATGTGTGTTTGAGGTCTACAAAATAATTGTGTGTTTTATAGAACATAAAAATATGTGCATTTTGTAGAGATAAAACATGCATGCATTTTGGTTTTCATGGAATCTAGGTAGGTGGGAACAAAAAAATAAATTTAAATGGAACTTTCCCACATTCCTTACCACCTAAATTGAGTCTCATCAAATGTTCGAGTGTCATCCAGCTTTTTATGTGTATTCTTTAGAGCTAGTTTCGGATTTACCAAACTAGTGCTATGGGAAATGGTAAACCATAGCTAATTGAGAATTTCATCAGTTTTCTCAATATGCCTATGTTTTACACGGAAAATTTTAGGGATCAAAATTTATCCCATGGGCTATTTTTTGGCCTTTCCCCCCAAAAACAAATCAACAATTTTCCTTTATTTTTCAATATTGATTCGCCCAACTTCCATGGGATATTTGTTTTACTCTAAAAATCACCCAAAGTTGTCCAAAAAACATATAAATCCTAAGAAATTTTATTATTTTTACAAAAAAGTCCCCAAACATTTTATGTTTGTAAATTTAAGAATTAGTAGGATTCACCAAGATTTCTACAATTTGATAGAATTATGGATCCTTAAAATTTTCTATGATGTTTTACCACTTGTTACAATATGCTACACATAATTTTTTTTATGAAATTTTAGACCTAGATAGAATTTTTTTTGTCGATTACAAATTTTTTCTTTAATATTTTTCTTGTGTTATTACTCCTTAACTAAAAATAATAATGTTATTATTTCTTCCATAACTTTTTCATTTCCCAAGAATTTAAAAAAATCTATGTTGCACTACTAGACACCTACCTATACATGCTTTAAAAAAACATTTCATGATAATTGCATTAAGACATTCAAAATATTTTCCCACACTTAGTGTACTATTTTTAAGCTTTGATCACTTAGATAATTAAAAACTATAAACTATTAAATTTATTTTTGAAAAATAATTTCATGATATACAATTTGTTCTCTATATGTCTACTAGTTTTTGTAGGTTGATCTTATCATTTAGGAACTCAAGGGATGCACCCAGAAAAACATATACCTTATGATTTGCTTCCCAAAAAAAGATATTTGTTAGAAAATAATAAACTTGAGATATTTATGTAGAGTTTCAATATAAAAAAATTATATTTGGAAATGTGATTCAATTTCCTACATTTCATTATTTTTACTCAAACCTAGATTCATTGTGGATGTATCACAAAATATCCATGTAAGCTAAGAGATGCCTCTTTTTTTAGTTTTCTATTACATCTACTGCATCAAAAGGGGACATCATTAGATTTCACCATCCTCGTAATGTATGATGCACAAACATCATTAGAAACTCGACACAACATAACATGAAAGTTTTCAAATAATACAATCATACTTAGAAGTCGAAACCAATATACAGTAGGTTAGGGTGCATGATGGTGAAATGTCTAATGATAAATATCCAAATAATCCAGGAAAAAAAAATTAGTGAAATGGATAATCTTATTAATCCACAAGAAAATTTACCTCTAACGAGATTTCTCCTCTTCCCAAATTTCTTCAAAAAATATTATTCTTTTCTATCCAATGAGCATTTTGATGTCACAAAATTGACAAAAAAAACTAAATATTGTCGTAATGTCGCTTAAGCAAATTTTCGGGACAAACATAGCTTAAGTTGCACCTTGGAGCATTACTTAAGATACACTCTTTGGAATAGCTTAATCGATGCCCGCTAATGTTGCTCAAGTGACATTGATCCATAAACATTTCTTAAGCGATGTTAGGGATCCTCGCTTAATCTATGCCTTATAGTGTATTTTAAGACAATCTCCATGACATAAGTTAAGATACGGTTATCCAAAAACATTGCTTAAGCGATGTTAAATTGAGTTTTTGTTGAATATTTCTAGCCACTTGAAACTCCAATTTGAACCCAAATGTACTAATGAGGTTCATAGGTCCCCAACCTCCTTCCAAATCATTGGAGTGCGGATCATGAGCACTAGATCTCCAAGATTGGATTTTATCTCCTGCAATATCGAGTTTGATACACGTTTGATATGCTCCATACAATAGCTTAATAGAGATATAAGTTACATAGGAAAATAAATATGGGACTCAACTCCATAATTCCCATATCCATCCTTACTAAAGTTTGAACACCGAGATCAAGGAAAAAATTTACAATAATATAATGCAAATATTCAACGAACAAAATATTTTTAAACAATGGTTTATATTCCCAAGATAATGACAAGATATGCAACATAATAATAATAAAAATTGTATTATAAAAAGTGCTAAAATAATATAACAATATAATTGATGGGAATTAGAATATTATGGTATGCATTGGTTTTTCTATGGCCTCTCATGGGTCACTACCATGGAAGAGTTTCATAGCATCTCCATCACTTCATTATTTTCTTTTTAATGAATTCCCATTGTATACTACCTAGGAGTTACTAGGCCATTAATATTAACTTAGAGTTTGATACCATATTCAAAGATAAAACACAAGATAAGAACTCATATAAAAGGCTTAAGCTATATTCGAAAATTATATTCATACAATAATATGAATATATAGTTCATAGATTTAATTACCTCTAGATTTGAATCTCAATGACAACTCATTAGTAGATAAGGATGGCTCTTATATGTAGAAGCTAACAAGTCATAACCTAAAGTGGTCTAAGATTTTGTATTTCTCTAAAAACTCATATACTAACAATTTTGACAACAATAATTATACTTCATTTACTTAATTTGGTTTTAAATATATTTAAAATCCTCATAAGTCTACCCAACATTAATAATTTAGTTTTAAAGATATAATAAATTCATATATCAAATGACATAAAACAATCTAGTCCAATGTTTTAGATTTATTAAATAAATATAAGTTTATTTAATGAAAATTGAAATTTTTTTAATTTTTAAATATTTAATCAATCCAAAAATGCCTAAGGTACATGACGACGATAAACAACTCAACACGGACATTTCCCACCATATGATGATGGTGATTGGAGTATAATGCACGAAATGGAATCTTTTGTGATTTCAACGTTTTAAATGGAGGAATATCGTTCTTCTAGGTTTATTGCTTACGTCATGAAATACTACACAATAATACATAGTATCGTTTAATTTACATTAAATGAATTATTATTATATTTTTAATTCAGTTAAATATAATGAATTAAATATAAATTAATAATTCCATTAAAAAATTAAAAACAGGTAATCATTATTATAATATGCAAGGTATTTTTTTTAAATCAAAATGGAAAGAAAAATTCAAATTTTGAATATATTCATGTGAAACACTCGATTATAATAACTCCAACGGCTCTAAAGAGAAGAAAAACTATTCACTTATTATTATTTAATTTAATTTATATTATTATATTTTAATTTGATTAAATACAATGAAGTCTTCTTACATAAAATATTAAAAACAGATTTTTTTAAAGAAATGTAATTATTATAATATGTAAAGTTGTTAATTTTTTTAAATCATAATTCAAAGCTAAATTCAAATTTGAATATATTCATTCAAAACTCTCGATTATAATAACTCGAACGGCTATAAATAAAAGAAAATTTTACACTTGGAACAAGGGAGCCTCAGAATTACTTATAAATTAATGAGCAGAGCGTTATTGAAGCATTGTCTTGCTTTTACTTTTTGGTGAATTTGAATCTCATGTGTACGCTCTCTCCTCTTAGGCTGTGTTTGGTGTGATCTGTTATGCTTTGGAGCGCTCCTTGTTATTTTCGTGTGTTGTATGTTGTCTGTCAATGATTGATTGCATTTCAATCCATTTACATTTACAACTTATTATCTTGTTTTGAGTAATCATACTTTGCTCTCTTGTTTCCAGGAAATGAAGATCAGATGGCATGGCGCTGCTTTCTTATTTCCAGGAAATGATCAGATAGCATGGCGCCGAAGGGAAGAGACCAGTCTTTGCTCAGATAACGACTTTCCTTCATTCCTTTTAATGAGTTTGTCTCTGGTTTTATTCTTTGATTTAGTTTCCCTGGCTTATTCTAAAGTATATAGAATTTAAGTTCGAGTTTGGAAGTTTGATTTATATTCTGCTTTCTTTCTTTTTTCCGTAAACACTATTTTCAGCTTTAATTTTGTGTTGCAGCTACTATGACCTTTTCATGCCAATCTATGGAGTCCTTTTTTTCTGCCACGTTACAATTTTTGTTATAGCTTAATTTTGTGTTACTGTCGGCACTGCAATTATAATTCTTTTTGATAATGCTTCTTTGAATATGCTACTTGTAGTTGTTGTTATACAATAATTGAATGTCCATCATGGATTGTAGGGGTGGGTGCTGTGCATACAAAGGTAATTTAATTTATACTAGAGTTTCTAGCTTGTAGGTCATGAACCCATCGTCCCAAAAAACCCTTTACACCGGAACAAAACCCTTCAACTCTTAGTTAGTGCAATTCTTATCATGCCCAAAATCAGTTGCTAATGATTCCATTTTCCGTTGAAGTTATTGTTTTCAGTTTGTCTTATCGTTACAGAGGGCTCGAATTCTAGAAAATGGCATGGCTGAGTCAAACCCTACAATCTTTACTTCCAGCATCATTCAATTAATATATATTTTGCAGGCAGTTTGATTCCCATGGCTGAGTAAAACACTACAACACTAATACAATCTTTATTCCGAGCATCATTCAATTAATGTTTGTTGGAGATTGATCTGGTGGAGGGAATTTATTCCTGATATGGAGATGGAGAAAATTTTGGTGATGAAGATCTGATATCCCTTGTGGCTCTGTTTGTGTCTGTTAACGGTTACCAGCTTACCATTGAGCTGAGGCATATGAAAGGGTTATCATGGGATGAATCTGTAAGGGTTATGATAACGCGGTCATTATATAGGTTGAGATGGCCGTGATCTTCTTTTCCGTCATCTTTAAGGTGTTTCTGTTTTCTAAACATATATATTATGGTTTAAACCTTTCTTTTGTATTTTGTATTTTCTGTTTCCTTTCATATGGTTTAAACGTTTCTTTTAATCCGTTTTTACTGTGAAATTTAAGTGTCGTATATTCAATTTTTTGTTTCTTGATTTTTGTAAAGAAAATAGATTCGGATATTGTGGGGAGGAAGAGTGTGGTGTGCATGACTACAGATGGGATTTCAGACCATATCCCCCATACCCTGCAATCTATTCGGCCACATTTTTGTTGAAGAATTGGTACTGTAATCTATTCCGCCACATTTTTGTCCATGGCGTGGAATTCGAGGAAATTGCATAGAGATGTGCACTGAATATTTTCCGTTTTTAGTCTTAATAGAACACTCCTTCAATTTTCCTGTTCCTCTACTTCTGCTAAACCCATCTCTAGACATAAAGGGCTCCATAATAACGCAGAGTCTTTGCAATCACCAAAATCTGTATCAGGAAAACTTACAACCTTTACAGTTATCATACAAGAGATCGAGAGACGTGACCTAGCTGATTAAGTTGTCTCTATCACATTTTCCGAATAAGATATTAACAAGTAAATATTACTTTAAAAAAACTATCATTCTTGGTTGTTTGCGCAACTCAACTCTTACTATTTAAGCAAGTATTATATTTATTACTTTTAGTCCAAGTATCTTAGCACATTTAAATATATAATTCAATGGTTAGCATGTATGTATATCCATGAATCGAACAAATCCTTAAATATTATATAACTAACCACTTCTGGTCACCATATACACGGTCATTAAAAATCCATCGAATAGGGCATTTATTTATGGTTTTAATATATATGGTTCTACTCTGTCTAATCACATTAATATTTAAGAGCTTTCGGTATAGATGATTTGACAACGTTTTAATAGTATATGTTAGATTTGGAAAAATAAATTATATATATATAATCTTTTTTTTTTATAATGTTATATGTTGGTTTTATAAAAGTAAACCATGTAAGTAGTATTTTTTTTTCTATGTTTGTTTTGTTCGATTTTTCTAATATCTTATTTCTATATATCTATAATGTTTGATTTTTATATATTATAATATTTTGGGCATTTCTACTTATAAGTTATGTTATTCATTTTTCATTTTTTTCATTGTGTTGATATCTATATTTTATAATATTTTGTGCATTTTTACTTATAAGTTATGTTATTCATTTTTCAATTGTTTCATTGTGTCCTTTTAAGTTATGTTATTTATTTTTCAATTGTTTCATTGTGTCTTTTTCAAATTAGCTGCAAGGATTCACTTAAGCTAGGGTTAGTTGGCTATTCTAAGGTAGGATATGAAAGGATCATTTATGATAGGTCATGTTTGTGAATAGGAAAGGGAATTTTACATTAGACTAATGTAGTGTAGGCTTAGGGTAGAATATGCGAAGGGATTAATGTTAGGGTAGGATAAGATTAAGATAACTAAGGGAAAGAGAGGGAGGGGGAGAGGGAGGGGGAGGAAGGAGGGGAGAGAAAGATAGAGACAAGGAGAAAGGGGAGAGAGAGTGAGAGGGAGGGGGAGAGAGGAAGAGTGAGAGTGAGAGTGAGAGTGAGAGTGAAGGGAGATACAGAGGGAGGCAGAGATAGGAGGAGAGGGGGAGAGGGAGAGAAGAGGAGAGAGAGAGAGAGGGAGGAAGGGAGAGGAGGAGATAGAGGGGGAGGTGGAGGGAGACAAAGAGGGAGACGGTGAGAGAGAGAGGGAGTGGGAGGGGGAGAGTGAGTTGGAGAGAGAGGGGAGAGGGAGAGAGAGTGGTAGGGAGAGGGAGAGAGAGGAAGAGGTAGGGGGAGATGGAGGGAGGGAGGGACAGAGGATGGAGAAAGAGAGAGAGAGGGAGAGATGAAGGCAGGGAGGGAGAGAGAGGGAGAGAAAGGGAGGGGAAGGGAGATGGAAAGAGAGAGGAAGGGAGAGGTAGAGGGAGAGAAGGAGCGAGAGAGGGAGAAGGAGCTAGAGAGAGAGGGGGGGGAGAGGAAGATAAAGGGAAGGGGAGAGAGAGGGGACAGAAGGATGGGTAGGGAGAGGGAGTGAGAGGGAGACAGGGAGACATGGAGAGAGAGAGGGAGAGATGAAGGCAGGGAGGGAGAGAGAGGGAGAGAAAGGGAGGGGAAGGGAGATGGAAAGAGAGAGGAAGGGAGAGGTAGAGGGAGAGAAGGAGCGAGAGAGGGAGAAGGAGCTAGAGAGAGAGGGGGGGGAGAGGAAGATAAAGGGAAGGGGAGAGAGAGGGGACAGAAGGATGGGTAGGGAGAGGGAGTGAGAGGGAGACAGGGAGACATGGAGAGAGAGAGGGAGAGATGAAGGCAGGGAGGGAGAGAGAGGGAGAGAAAGGGAGGGGAAGGGAGATGGAAAGAGAGAGGAAGGGAGAGGTAGAGGGAGAGAAGGAGCGAGAGAGGGAGAAGGAGCTAGAGAGAGAGGGGGGGGAGAGGAAGATAAAGGGAAGGGGAGAGAGAGGGGACAGAAGGATGGGTAGGGAGAGGGAGTGAGAGGGAGACAGGGAGACATGGAGAGAGAGAGGGAGAGATGAAGGCAGGGAGGGAGAGAGAGGGAGAGAAAGGGAGGGGAAGGGAGATGGAAAGAGAGAGGAAGGGAGAGGTAGAGGGAGAGAAGGAGCGAGAGAGGGAGAAGGAGCTAGAGAGAGAGGGGGGGGAGAGGAAGATAAAGGGAAGGGGAGAGAGAGGGGACAGAAGGATGGGTAGGGAGAGGGAGTGAGAGGGAGACAGGGAGACATGGAGAGAGAGAGGGAGAGATGAAGGCAAGGAGGGAGAGAGGGGGAGAGAGAGAGAGGGAGAGGGAGAGATAGGAGAGGGAGAGGGAAAGGGAGAGGGAGAGGGAGGGGGGGAGAGGGAGAAGGGAGTCGAAGAAGTGAGAGGGAGAGGGAAAGAGAGGGGGGAGAGAGGGAAGAGGGAGAAGGGAGTGGGAGTGGGAGAAGGGAGTGGGAGAAGTAAGAGGGAGAGGGAGAGAGAAGGGGGAGAGAGGGAAGAGGGAGAGGGAGAGAGAGAGGGAGGGGTAGGGAGAGAGAGGGGTAGTGAGAGGGAGAAGGAGAGAGAGAGAGAGAGCAAGAGAGGGAGAGAGAGGGGAAGATGGATGAAGGGAGGGAGGGAGAGGGAGAGAGAGGGAGGCGGGGATGGGAGGAGGGTAGGACAAGCTTAAGATAACTAATGGGAGAGAGAGAAAGAGGGAGAGAGAGGGAGAGAAAGAGGGGGAAATAAATATATATGGAGAGGGACAAAGGGGGAGAAGGAGAGAGGAAGGGAGTGAGAGGGAGAGAGAACGGGTAGGGAGGGAGGGAGAGAGGGATAGATAAAGAGAGAAAGGGAGAGAGGGAGAGAGAGGGATGGATGGACTAAGGGAAGGAGGGACGTGGGGAGGATAGGACAAGATTAAGATAACTAAGGTGGGGGAGAGAGAGAGAGGGGGGGAGAGGGAGAGAGAGAGAGGAAGGGAGGGAGAGAGGG
>LPNX010175189.1:89726-102505 GCA_001517045.1 Pseudotsuga menziesii
GGGAAATGGAGTGGGAAGGAGAGGTGGAGAGTCTGGAAGAGAGAAAGAGGTTGAGTGAGAGAGAGAGAGAGGTTGGGAGGAGGAGATGGACGAGGGTGTTAATATTCCATATGTTTAGCTAGATATCATTAGTATTCAATTAAATTTCACAACAATAGGATATGCAGGATCACTGAAATAAACACAATCACAAGATGGACACATATTTATCTTGGGAAATCCTTAAGGGGAAGAAAACCCAACAAAACATCCTCTATATAGATGTATCAAAAGAACAAATATAAAACCCCAAACAAGTGCTCCTTATCCTTGCTCATATCTCTCTCTCTCTCTCTCATATGCGTTATATACAAGTGTGTGTGTGTGTATTCAAATGAGGAACACACATCCTTTATTTATACTCTTTCTTCCACTTGAATTTTTCCCTAATAGGTCAGCCCCAACAAACTTACTGGGATGACTTCACCTAGGAAGACACAAAATAATATAATATTATATTATGGAGGGATCTATTGACCTGACTTACAATGGAGGTTTTACCTCATGACTCTATGATAACCAAATACAATAGTAATATCCCAATGGAGGAATAAAAAATCTCTAATAGGTTACAATATTTCAACACTCCCCCTTAATGAGAAGGGTATTCTACTGGCAAAATCCTCAACTATAGGAGCAAGGAGATAGATCATCTTAAACAACATCAAGGTGATACATATATATGTCATTGGAAGTTTTAAACAATCATCAACAACTAGAATAGTTTCTAGAACATATTCAACATCTTCAGTACTGGAACATCATCTTATACAACACTGAGTCTTCATCTTTGATATTCATCTTCTGCAGCACTCAATCACTTGATCCTTTGCAGCAATATTTGATCTCTCGATCAACATCATCATCAGTATAAACATAAAATACAACACACATGATGCAATTATGGGATGATCAATCTCTATCACTTTAGGACATTGGTCCGAGGACGGTGCAATCCTCATATGATCCACTTATAGGATGTTAAATCCCTATCACTTTAGGACATAAGTCCAAGGACAATGCAATCCTCATTTGAGCCACTTACAGGATGATCAATCCCTATCACTTTAGGACATAAGTCCAAGGACGATGAAATCCTCATCTAAGCCACTTACGAGATGGTCGATCCATATCACTTTAGGACATAAGTCTGAGGATGACACAATCCTCATTTGGGCCACTTACGCGATGGCCAATCCCTATCACTTTAGGAAATAAGTCCAAGGAAGATGCAATCCTCATCTGAGACACTTACGAGATGTTCAATCCCTATCACTTTAGGAAATAATTCCAAGAACGATGGAATCCTCATTTGAGCCACTTACAGGATGGTCAATCCCTATCACGTTAGGAAATAATTCCAAGGACGACGCAATCCTCATCTGAGCCACTTACGGGATGTTCAATACCTATCACTTTAGGACATAAGTCCAAGGATGATGCAATCCTCATCTGAGCCACTTACGAGATGGTTAATCCCTATCACTTTAGGACATACATCCAAGGAGGATGCAATCCTCATATTTCACAAAGATAAAATTCTACAGATCACTTTAGGACGAGTATAGAGGGATGATTCAATCCCACTACAATATCATCAACCTAAACCCCCTTTTGAGGAGGGTCCACAACATCATCAACCTGCTCCCCCTTTCGAGGAGGGTCCACATCACCATCAACCTGCTCCCACTTTCGAGGAGGGTCCACGTCATTTTTGTTCCTGCTTGTGAGGAAATTCTACAATATCATCATTGTTCCTCCTTACGAGAAAGGTCTACAATATCATCATTATTCCTCCTTATAAGGAAGGTCTATAACATCATCATCAATGTTCCTACTTATGAGTAAAGTCTTTTCGGACTACACCAAGCTTGTCACATAAGTATTCAAACTTTACTCAAGAAAGAGGCTTGGTCAATACATTAGCAACTTGCTCATCAGTACTAACATGCTAGAGCTTTATAGATCCCTTATGTACCATATCCCATATGTAAAAATACCATATTTATATGTGCTTTTATTTTTCATGGAACATTGGGTTCTCTATCATATTTATACAACTCTTGCCGTCACATCGAATCACCGTGGTATCCAACTCGAGGTTAAATAGACTTGACATAAACTTATAAAGCCATATGGCTTCACAACTAGTAGAAGAAGCTTCTATATACTCTGCTTCAGCTGTAATGAGAGAAATTTGGCCTGCTTCATGCTAAACAATGAGATCATGGCGGATCCTAGAAAATAACTTCCATGTGAGGTGCTCTTCCTGTCTGAGGTACTTCCATCCCAATCTGCATCTATATAACCATACAATATGTATTCATGATCTCCATCATAGTATAGACCAAAGTCTACTATACCTTTCAAGTACCTCATCACATGCTTTGCAGGTATCAGGTGAACACATTTAGGTTTAACTAGATACTAACTCAGGGTGTTCACAACAAAGCATATATCTGGTCTGGTATTCGTCAAATATATCAACGACCCAATAATATGTCTGTACTGACTCATATCCACTAACTCTGATGATTCGTCATATAAAAAATTCAGGTTGGTATCCATGGGTGTGGCCATGGCTTTACAATCCAACATATCAAATATTTTTAATATGTATACAACATATTTTCCCTGGTTGAGAAAGATTCTTTCTGGTTTCTTCCATACATCCAGACCTATAAAATAGTGCATCAATCAAGGGTCTTTAATTTCAAATTCTTTGGAGAGCTTCTTCTTGCACTCTACAATCTGTTTCTCATTTCCTGTCAAAAAAATTCATCCAAATACAGTAATAATATGATAGGTTCATCATCCATAACCTTAAAGTAAAGGTTAGGCTCGGCTTTACTTTTTGTAAATCCCAAGCTCATCAAGAAGTTATCTATCCTTCCATACCAATATCTAGGAGCTTGCTTTAGTCCATACAGAGCCTTCTTCAACTTACATACTTGAGTATGTTTATCTTCAACTTCAAATCCTCATGGATATTCTATGTACACTTCTTCCTCAATAACACCATTCAAGAAGGTTGTCTTCACATCCATCTGGTGTATAATCGAATTCATCATGGATGCAAGTGCCATGATGGTTTTGATGGAATTGTACCTTGATACTAGCACAAATTTCTCTTCATAATCAATTCCCTCTTTATGATAGAATCCTCTAGCCACAAACCTTGCCTTGTATTTCTTAATACTTCCATCAGTTTCATGCTTTATCTTGTAGATCCACTTGGAAGATACCACACTCTTTCCTTATGGTTTGGGAACTATATGCCAAACATCATTATTCAATATTTATTGGCACTCTTCCATCATTTCTTCTACCCATTATTTCTTCTATACAACTTCTTCATAACTGGTAGTTTCTTGATCTACAAGATCACACATCAAAGCTACATAACTGAATAATGGATTTGATCTCTTGCTTACTCTTATGGATCCTTCTGGAGCTCCATAATTCTTTTCTTCTTGTATAGTTTCTCTTATCCAAGTGGTTTTTCTCTTTCATGATATATTCATAGTAGGAGGTTCATGAGGTTATAGCATATCATGGTCCTCTAATGTTTCATTTTCAAGTGAGGTTGTAGCTTCTACATTTCTGGGAGGTACATTTTATTCCTATACTTCTTCATGCCGGAACTTTCTAGATCTCTTGAGAGCTGCTTCTTTGTCAAATGTTACATCCCTACTAATATCCATGTGATGGAATCCTGGAATGTATATTCTAAAGGCTTTGGAGACTTCACAATATCCAACAAATATTTCCTTCTTTCCAGAAGTTTCCAACTTGGTTCTATTTTATTTTGGAATGTGAACATATACTGGACAACCAAATATTTTAAGATGGCTTACTTCAGGCTTCTTTCATGTGAACATTTCTTTAGGAGTATTGAATCCAAGGGCACTATGGGATAATCTATTCTATACATATAATGTTTTTCTTGTTGCTTCAGCCCATAGATGCATAGGAATATCTTGATCATGTATCATTGTCTTCATTGCTTCCATAATGGTCATATTCTTTCTTTCTGCAAAAACATTCCATTGAGGATTATAAGGAGTGGTTAGTTCCCTCTTGATTATAGATTCTTTACAAAAGACTTCAAACTCTTTTGAAGTATATTCTCCACCATTATCTATTCTGAGTATCCTGATTCTTCTTTTTGAATGATTCTCTATCAAGGCTTTGAAATCCTTGAATTTTTTGAATACTTCATCCTTTGTTTTCAAGAAATATATCCATGTCTTTCTTGAATAGTCGTTAATAAATGTAACATAGTATTCATAACCACTCAAATATGTGGAGGGAATTGGACCACATACATCTGAATGAATTAATTCCAATGTACCTTTAGTCTTTGTTTCACTCTTCGGAAATGGATTCTTGATATTCTTTCCTCTTGCACATCCTTTGAAAGTGCCTTCATGATCGATCTTCAAATATGGTAAACCTGTTACTATTTTTCTCACATGGGGTAGTGATTTGTAGTTGATGTGAGAAATCCTCCTATTCCATAGTTAAATTGGGCTAGTGATCTCATGAACAAGGGTTGATTCCAAATTTCCCTTTAGTTTATATAATCCTCCTTCTTTTCCAATGACAACTGCATCTTCAATTAATTTTCCTTTAGGCCACATAAGTACTTTTCCATATATAAATGAAACCCTATATCCTTTCTTGTATAATGCTAAGATAGAAAGTAATTTCTTCTTCAAACCTGGTGCATATAAGACTTCCTTCATCTTCATAGGAGTTCCAGAATCAAACATATAGCTTTCTTCACCAATACCTTTGATAGGGTATTGATAGTCATCTCCTAATGATACTTTCTGAGGAGATTTATTTTCTTAAAGTTTTGACAGAATTTTCTTTTATCCTATCATGTTCTTTGAAGCACCACTATCAAAAGGCCATGTATATTCTCCAGCCATCATAGACCCAGAGAGTATAGATAATAATACATACTCTTCTACATCTTCTTCTTTTGCTTGTTTTCTTCGAGGTCCTTCTTCTTATTTTTAATCTTCATCTTCATCTAGATGTGCATAATGTCTTTTTTTGTTCTTATTATATTCTTCTTTCTTCAATGGACACTCTCTAGCAATGTGTCCTATCTTGTGACAATTGTAACATTGAAAGTTGGAGTAGTTGTTCCTCTGATTTTTTCCTCTTGTCCTTTGGAACCTCTTTGGAGTTTAGGACTCCTTGTGGATTTCCTTCTTAAAGCTAGATTTAATTCTTCCTATTTTGTTATGGGTGGCTAGGGATATATCATCTTCTTTAAGTAGAGATTCTCTATTGGCTACTCTAGCCTCCTCTTGGATGCAATCTTCCCATACAATGTCAAACTTCATGCTTTCCTTTCTAGAACATATTCTGTATGAATGAATCCCAAGTTCTAGTGAGATCATTGAGGGTAGTAATAACTAGTTCATCTTCATCAAGGGGGTCTCTAAGGCTTCTAGTTTCTCCTTAAACTAGGAAACCCTTGTGAAGTAGCCTTGAATGGATTCTCCTTGGCTCATCTTGGTACTCTTCAATTGAGCTCTCAAATTAATATTTCTATTGATGCTCCTTCCTTCATATGTTCTGGATAGGGAATCATACATCTCCTTATGAGTCTCTTTGGATAAAAATTGAGGAGTCAAGTGATCTTTGATAGAATCAGCAATGATCCTCATTGCCCTAATTAGATCCTTCTTGTACTGCTCCTTAGCTTCATCCTCTTCAGGTTCTGCAACTTCTCCTTTAATGTATTTGTCAAGATCATTCTAGATAAGAATGATACCAATCCTATATTTCCATGCTCAAAAATTATCTATGCCTTCTAGCTTGTCCTCAAGCTTAGTGCTTAGGTCCATCTTATCCAGGACGTCACTAAAAACTAAAATCTCTCAAAATGAAAGAATGAACTTACCAGGAGATGCACTTTATTGAGGTGAGTTAATTGGTACCCTTGGTTTCTGGATATTCCAAATCTTCACCTCTCAAAATTGACTTGCAAGATTCTGATCTACAGTTTTTTGGTTTTCTAGTTTTCTGTAGTTTTCTGGTCCAAAGCCAAACTAGGGTTTGAATTTACTGGAGATATACCCACTCAAAAATTTGATCCAGGGCTCAATAGATGCACTCTAGGGAGGTGCAAATTTCTATACAATGATATCTTCAAAATTCCAACTTTGACAGAAACCCTAATTTCTTGTCAGAGGGAGAGGAGAGAGAGTTTCACCTTGTGAAAGTTATTCTATTCAGGATAGATCTGATACCATGTTAACTTTCCATATGTTTAGCTATATAGCATTAGTATTAAATTCAATTTCACAACAATAGCATATGCAGGATCACTAAAAGAAACACAATCACAAGATGGACACAAATTTATCCTCAAAAACCCCCAAGGGGAAGAAAACCCAACAAAAATTCCTCTATATATATGTATCAAAAGTAAAAAGATAAAACCCCAAATAGGTGCTCCTGAGTCCTTCTCCTTGTTAATCTCTCTCTCTCTCTCTCTCTCTCTCTCTCTCTCTCTCCTATGCACTATATACAAGTGTGTGTGTGTGTGTGTGTATTCAAATGAGGAACATACCTCCTCTATTTATACTCTTTCTTCCACTTGACTTGATAGAGATAGATGGGTAGGGAGGGGGAGAGATGGATAGAGAGAGGGATGGAGGAAGAGAAGGAGAGAGAGAGTAAGGGAGGGACAAAGAGGAGGAAAAGAGAGAGAGAGAGAGAGAGAGAGAGAGAGAGAGAGAAAGAGAGAGAGAAGTGGGAGAGAAGTGGGACTTAAAAGTGAAGAATGAAAATATTGTGCATTTGTGTCACATGCCCCAATTTGCAGAAAAAAATTAATAATATTTGAGGAACATTGTGTTAAATGTTATGCTAAGTTGTAATTGATGACTCAGTGGGGTCAAGAATATTTAATGTAAATTCAGAATATTTTATTTATAAATAAATAAATGAGGAGACAACAGCTTAGGGAAGCTGTTAAAAGAGTGTTTATTGGTTAATTGGTGGATGAGACTGGGTGGATAGCAAATTGACAAGTGGAAACATCCTCAAACCACTTCCAACTGTTGCAGGTGGAAACTTCGCTATATTTGTGGTCATGATTCCCCAAGAAAGTGGAATCAGAGCAGGTGGCTCATTAAATGAAAAATGACCCATAAGACCTAGGCATCTCTATAAAATCTCCCATTGAAGAGAGCTGAGGCTACTCATTCTAGAGAGGTTATCATTCAGGGTGAATGAATTTACTCAAGAGAAATTCAATGGAGGGAATTACTGGAGTGTGTTTGAGGGGTTAACTGCTGAGACTAAACTAGTTACAGCTTCTAAGATGAAGTTCATACTTCTGAGAGTAGATTTTGATTACTGAGGTAATTGGACCAGTCAGGTGACATAGGTCTTACAGTTGCATTTTCCACCCATTTCTCAGCCAAGAAGACCAGGAACAAGCTCAGGTCGTACTCTAGTACAGCTGGATTGCTTAGGTGAATGAGATGATTCTTTTATTTGAATGAGAACAATAGTTAGATTTTACTTCATTTGTTTATGAATTTTACTAAATAGCGGTGCTAAGTATTGTTTGCATTTATTTACTTCAGCTAACTAAATAAAAAAATAGGTATGAAAGAGAACAATAAATATTATTATTATAAAAATAATTCTAGTATTAGTCTGCTGATAAAATATATATATTATAGTTTAACATAAGTAAAGTAAGTAAATTAGCATCTAAAACCATGTGGAAAGAAAATTGTAAAACAGTTTATAAACATTGAAATTCTAGACACTGTGAATCTTTATCTAAGACCAAAGGATTCTTCTAAAATCCTTTTGAAATTACAAGAATTACTAAAATTTAACAATATCCTAGTTTTCAAGTATGCTGCACAAAAACCCTAAGTACTTCTCAACTAAGAACTAGAAGCAAAAACTGTAAAAATTGTTTAATAATTCTTAATTAAATAGAACTAGCATCAAGCATATAACTGTAAGTTATATCATCATCCATTATCCTATTTTTTTTTAAAAGAGTTAAGAATGTTGTAAGTAGAAACAAGGACATTATAAAACTGTATGGTTATACAGTAATTTTAACCCTTAAAAAGCTGAGTTCCAGAATTAAAATATCATCTCTTAAACAATGATTTAAAAATAATTATAAATATAGAGTATTAATAAAGACATTACATATGTAAATCATGGACAAATAACCAATAATAGTTAACCAATTGCAATATAAAATCCTTATTCAAGGATAGGCTTATAGCCTGTAGAGTCGAAGGGTCGAAACCCAAGCTTGCTAGTAAAACCAAATATACACAAGAGTATTTTATATTAAACTATAATAAGATACATTACTGATAGGAAAAGTAAAACCCAGCTCACTTTACAACCTGACTGTTTCCACAGTCTTCATTTCATTAAGTTCAATGTAAAAAGAAAAACTGAAGTAACACTAGATAGAAGTCGTTAAACATCTCTGAGCTCAGAGCTGAGCTCTTTTTAAAAAAAATCATTTACATTGCTTAATATGAAACGCTAAAACTTCATATCAAAAACCACATTTACATCATGGCTTCAAGATCCTGTGTTACCCAGCAAAGTATCGCGAGGGTTTTCAATAAAATATGGATATACTTTAACAAAGTAAAAATATTAACCAACAGAGAACCGAGGCCATGTATCCACCCACAGGAACCACTCCCAACAACCCAAACCACATGCAGGGAGAACCCTCGATGGGACTGGTGTGGAAATTGAACCCAGTGATAGAACAATTTTACTCGCAACAATTATCAATTGATCATGCAAAATCACTCACAAAAGAGACTGAAAATGAAGCTAAACACTAAACTCTATTAACTCAGTGTACAATAGCCAACCCTGTAACATGATAGGTTGCTGCATTAAATAATTACATAGGAGATTCAAATGCATGAGGAGGTAATTCGAATCTAGTCAAAAGCAGGCTTACTAAAATTAAGCAATTCCCCATAGGTGCATAAAGTATTTTCCAAATCAGTCATGGAGCTCACAAATTGGAAAAAGCACTTAGGCAAGCTAAAGAGTGATGGAATGAAAACTCATACATTCTTTTCAGAGGAGAAAAGAGTGGAGGATGTGGAGGACAAAAAACTAGTTCACCTCACCTAGTCAAACTTTCCCAATTACCTTAAAGCACTGAAAAAGCAGGCAATAAAGCAGAAAAAGTAGGAGGGCACCTAGGAGACCAGGAATAAAGCAGAATTGATTCCTTGAGGTTTCCCAAGCACTACATGAGTCAAAATAGGCAAGTTTGACCACTATGGATAGGTAAATGACAACTTGCATAAGGTGGAATCATGAGACTAGGCAAATAAGACAAAAATAATTAAATTAATGTCTAAGGTAGCTAACTATGGGTTGATTATTCTAACACCCCCCCTTAAGTCTGACTTATGAGTAATATATCAGAAAATTATAGGGCCTAGCAACGAGGCTTAGTCACCCTTTACATACTGCATGTCCATTTAAACAAGGAAAGAGGCAAAAACCACATGGGAAAATCCTCCCTTAAACATGGACTGTAAAACAAAATTTGGAAATCTTGTCTTCACTCATGCTTCACAGCATGATCAGCAATCCCCAGTAGTGATTTGAGATTGTTGAAGGTCTTCTCACAAAATTCTTTGGTGAAGATATCAACTACTTGTTCTGAAAATGAACAGAAGAGTAGGTGAATGGTGCCATCATGCACAAGCTCTCTGATGTAGTGCATATGGATCTCAATGTGTTTGGTTCTCTGCTTTTGAACTGGATCTTTGCAAATTCAAATGGTACTCTATTTATCACAGTATATGGTATTTGAGTACTCTGATTCAAAGCCACACTCTCCAAGTAAACCCTGCAACCATAAACATTGAGTTGTTGCATTAACAACTCCTCTGTACTCTGCTTCTGTAGATGAGAGTGCAATGGCACTCTGTTTCTTGCTTGACCAGTTGATTGGCCCTTCTGCAAGCATGAACACATATCCTGATGTGGACTTTCTATCTATTCTATCACCTTCCCAATCACTATCAGTAAACCCAATCAAATCAAGATCATATTTTGCTTTATAGAAGATCCCATGTGTCCTTGTTCCCTAAAAAAAGTTAAGGATCCTTTTGGATACTTTCCAATGGATCTCATGAGGCTGATCCATGTATCTAGAAGCCACACTTACTGCATAATAAATATCAGGTCTAGTATGTGTAAGATACAACAAACATCCAATCAATTGCCTATACAGTGTATTGTTTACCATAGGTGAAGAATCAACTTCTTCCAGCTTGACTCCTGAAAGGAAAGGAGTCTTGCTTGGTTTGGAATCCTTCATTTTGAATTTGTTTAGAAAGTCCAAGGAATATTTATACTGGTGCACCTTGATTCCAGCTTTGGTTTGTGCAATCTCAATCCCCAAAAATTGGCTTAAGAGCCCCAAATCTGTCAAGGAGAAGGCTTGGTTCATTGCACCCTTCAAGGAAGCAATTTCATCCTTTGAGCTTCCTGTAATGAGGAGGTCATAAAAATATAACACAATGATCATTAATGAACCATTAATTAACTTCAAATAGACATTTGGATCTGATTTTCACCGACCAAAATTCAGTGATAGAAAGAAGCTATCAATCTTGGCATACCAAGCCCTAGGGGCTTGCTTTAGCCCATACAATGACTTTCTCAACCTGCACACAAGAGAAGGGTTAGTAGAAAATATTTGAGGCTTCTACATATATATCTCTTCAGTGAGATCTCCATTTACGAAGGCACACTTTACATCCATGTGATGTACCTCCCATTGCTTTGAGGCTGCAATGGCTAAGGCTAGCCTGATGGATTCCATCTTTGCCACTGGTGCAAAGGTCTCATTGTAATCTATGCCATGAACTTGTGAGTAGCCCTTGGCTACCAATATCACCTTGTACTTCAGAGGTGAACCATTAGCAGCAAATTTGGTCTTGTAGACCCACTTACACTGAACTAACTTCCTCCCTGGGGGAAGATCTACTAGCTCCCATGTGTTGCTCTTCTGGAGTGAGATGGACTCTTCCTTCATGGCTGCTTGCCATCTTGGATCTCCTACTTCTTCTTCATATGTTTGAGGATCTTATTCCACCATCAAATATAATTTCTCAGCAAACATAGGATCCTTCATGCACAGACCACTCTCAAATTGAGATCTAGTCCTCCTTGGGTCATTGGGATCCCCAACTAGCTCTCCTGCTGCATGTAGTGTCTTGGCTTCCCATTTTGGCCTTGTAGGTATGTTAGGGTCTGCAATAAACTCATCACTATCAGACATATAAGAATCAGCATGTTCAACAAACTCTTCACTTACTTTCAGAGGTTCAGGTAGTGAAGAGGCTTCTCCAACTTCCACTGCTGCAAGGGGTTCTTCTTGAAAATGAACACACCTTTTGATGAAGGCTTTGTTTGTGCTCAAATTTATCAGTTTGTACCCTTTTGAATCTTTAGAGTATCCAACAAATAGACACTCTTGGCTTTGGGGCTGCAAAGCCTTTCTCTTTTCTGTTGGAATTCTAGCCCAAGCCCTTGAGCCAAAAATCCTGAAATGGGTCACATCTGGCTTATGCCCACTCCATGCTTCGAAAGGAGTCATACCATCAAGATATTTGTGAGGCACCCTATTTTGGATATAGGCTGCACAGTTGATAGCTTCGGCCCAGTACTTTGGTGGCAAAGTTTTGTCCTCCATCATGCATGTTGCCATCTCCTTTAGTGATCTGTTCTTCCTCTCAACAACACCATTCTGTTGTGGTGTGTAAGGGATAGAATGCTGCATATGAATACCTGCATCTGCACAATAATTAATAAAATTAGACTTGACATACTCACCACCATTTTCAGATCTAAGGACCTTGAGTTTCCTCCCAGACTGGTTTTCAACCAAATCCTTAAAGACTTTGAAGAGGCCAAAAACTTCAGACTTGTGTTTCAGGAAGTAAACCCAGAAATACCTGGAAAATTCATCTATGAAAGTCAATGCATATTTTTCCTGACTCATGGACATATGAGGGAATGGGCCAGAAACATCACTGTGGATCAACTCGAGGGGTGCATAGGTTCTCTCATGACTAGCTGTCTCAAATTTATGCTCTGGGTGTTTTCCTAGGATACAACCTTGGCAGACTCCTTTGGAAAATTTTATCTTGGGAAACCCTATGACCATCTATTTTTCACTAAGATCAGAAAGATACTTGTAATTTAGGTGGCCAAATATTTCATGCAAAATCTTGCTTGCTTCATTAGCATGAATCAGAAGAGCAGAGGGGTTTGAGTAGGGTAGGAAGTGTGAGAACAAGTATACCTTTTGAGCATGATTTGCAACTCCTTTTGCAATTACTTTACCACTTGAGATCTCTGTGATCTCAACTTCATCAGGGGAGAATATGACCTTCTTTGGAGACCCAGTGTGAGTCATCTAGTACACTGATAAGAGGTCGGAGGCAAGACCAGGCACATACAACACATTGCTGAACTGACCATGATCAAGATCAATCCTCCCTTTGCCCAAATTTTTAGTGAGAGAGTCATCTCCCAGTACTATAGGTGGTCCCTTAGACATGTCAATTGAGGAGAATGCCTCCTTGGTCAAAACCATGTGTCTTGAAGCTCCAGAATCAATGATAAAACTGGGTGAGCTTGATGTGCCAGCAACCAATGCATGAACTCTCTCT
>LPNX010175189.1:102862-136662 GCA_001517045.1 Pseudotsuga menziesii
AGAAGGTCAAAAAAAACACTAAATAGTTAGGGCCAAGATTCGAGAGAATGGCCAAGACCAGCTGATCATCCTTCTTTTCGATCCCACATTGTTTTAGCTGCAAAACAAGTGCTTTGAACTTGGAGAAATAGAGTTGCAGAGATTCAAAGCTATTGGAACTCAGGGAGATCAGTTCATTTTTTATTTGATGTCCCCTTATCTCATCTGTCTTTCCAAAAATATCAATAAGCTTCTCCCATACTTCATTCAGTGATTTCAATCCATCAAGATGGAAAAGGAGGTCTTTGGAAATACTCAGACACAGGAGACCATAGGCCTCATCCCTCCTGTTGTGCCATTTTATCTTCTCTGCAGCTGCATTGGGATCTGCTTCTATTGCCATAGTCACACTGTAGAGGCATTTCACTCTCAATAGTATCTCCATCTCTGCTTTCCATTCAAATAAGTTGAAGGGAGTCAAGATGATCTTCTGAGATTGATCCATAGCTTAGAAACTGTCCCGACTGTCAATAGAAGGCTCCTAGTCACTGATGTCAAACCTGCAAAACAATTTTGAAGGAGAGAAATTGATCTACAATGGCTCTGATACCATGTGGAAATTGAAACCAGTGATAGAACAATTTTACTCACAACAATTATCAATTGATCATGCAAAATCACTCACAAAAGAGACTAAAAATGGAGCTGAACACTAAACTGTATTAACTCAGTGTACAATAGCCAACCCTATAACATGATAGGTTGTTGCATTAAATAATTGCATAGGATATTCGAATGCATGAGGAGGCGATTCGAATCTAGTCAAAAGCAGGCTTACTAAAATTAAGCAATTCCCCCATAGGTGCATAAAGTAGTTTCCAAATCAGTCATGGAGCTCACGAATTGGAAAAAGCACTTAGGCAAGATAAAGAGTGATGGAATGACAAATCATACATTATTTTGAAAGGATAAAAGAGTGGAGGATGTGGAGGACAAAAAACTAGTTCACCTCACCTAGTCAAACTTTCCCAATTGCCTTAAAGCACTGAAAAAGCGGGTAATAAAGCAGAAAAAGTAGAAGGGTGCCTAGGAGACCAGGAATAAAGTAGAATTGATTCCTTTATGTTTCCTGAGTGCTACATGAGTCAAAATAGGCAAGTTTGACCACTATGGATAGGTAAATGACAACTTGCATAAGGTGGAATCATGAGACTAGGCAAATAAGACAAAAATAATTAAATTAATGTCTAAGGTAGCTAACTATGGGTTGATTATTCTAACAACTGGGGATTACTAGATGGAATCCCATGAAAATAACTGTGCATGAGCTTGCATTTCCACCCATAGCCAGGAGCTGGTAGCAGGAGCCTGCAAAATAATTTTAAAACAATATTTAAACTCTGTTACTTAAAATGGTAAAAACCCTAACATGGTAAATCAAATGCAAAGAGGGAATGAGTAAGGTAAATATGTACCTGTGAGCTGAAAATCAAAGCCAAGAAGAAATGGCCACACCATCTTGATAGCACTAAACTAAGAAGCAAGAAACCCTTAAATCCCACTCTGTGACAGAGACAACAAAGAGACAGACTCAAGTTCGCAATGCCAAAGCAATGGATGAGTATTCACAAGAGTAAGACCATTACAAGCTTTGATCCACTTGAAGAAACCATTAACCACTCTCATAGTGTATTCTTTACTTACATGAGAACATGAAACCATAAACCGTGATACCAAGATTCACATTACAAGTATTGCAGACTAAAATTCCCAATGATCAAGGAGGTTGCAGGCCTCTCATGGCCGCAAAGATTCACAATGCGGCCAGCAGGGAGGAAAACCCTCGGACCAAAATGCAAAGGAGTAGGGTTACAACATTATAATTCAACCAACGTATGGAGGAGGCCTTTTCCACGTGCCCTTCCAAAAATCTCAACAAGTGTGGGTCGAGTTCTAATGTCAGCGCTGCACAAATGATTTTAAAAACTTATCATTGCCAATACCCTTTAACGTATGTTTACCAATAATAAAATCATGCCATCGATCAATTAAACTAGTTCATATGATTGCTAATAATATCAATCATGCCATCAAATATATTAAGCCTTGGAACTAGTATAGTTTCGGATCAAAACTTATAAGGTTTGTTGCCATCGTTTCGACTACATTATAGTAGTTGATAGGTAGGTAAAACTATCTTAGGTTATAATTTATAATAATTGTTATAGCTTGATATTGTTAGATTATAAATCAACATAGTATTATAACATTGAAATAATAATTGTATATTGGTTATAAACTAAATACTATGAACACAGCTTGTCTACTAGCTGTTCCAAGAAGATATTCATACTTGCAAACAAATTAAACAAGTTTGGTATTTTTTTAGAACTAGTAAAGGAAAATAGGGTATAGATATAACTTTAATTATGACTTTTTATAAACTAGAAAATCCTTAACTTCTCCACATAAAATCTTGATGCTGATAAATGAGGGAGTCTTCAAGAAGACTGAGGACTAACTTTATTTAAAGAGTTTCTCATAAGAAGCTAATCACTCATTGTAAACTTTACAATCGAAAAACATAGGAATATGTTCATACATAAAGAGAAGTACACTTGAGTATTAAAGTAAAAATAGTAGTAAGATCATGAATAAGTCGAAGTAAATATGTACCAATACCATGAGATCTATGCTCACTGTGGAAATCTGTAAATGACCATGTACTATAAATTTGTAAAAGATAATCATCATACGACTGAAGGAACCTTGGTAAGAACTTACTCTTTTAAAAGCATTGATTATGTCAGGATAAAAGGTCAATATGGCTTTAGATATAAATACTGTTATAGATTCAAAACAATGAAAGAAATCTACTTTACCTCCTCGAAGACTTGCAGCTTAAATAATCGTTTCTTATACTAGCATCTTAACATGCTAGGAAAGTACTTTTCTCGACGTAATTTAAAATAAACACCTACATGATCTTACGCTTACCTGCTAAACCTGTAAGAACCATCAGTCCATTTTAGTTAGTAGAACGCTAAGTAAGCCCCAATCTCAAACAAGATTTCTCACCTACTTGACAAAAGTAAATCATCAGTATATCTAGCAGCAACTAAAGGAAAGTCCTCTTTCTATCACAGTTGAAAATTAAAGCTGTAAAATTAACACAGGTGTTTAATATTACATCCTTTTTATACAAATTTATTTTATTGAAACAAACCCTTCATTTTTGTTAAATTGTTTCATTTTCCACTAACCACTAGCAATTACTAAACTACGACTTAAGACATTTTATGTCACTTTAAAAATTTTAGATTTTTACGAAATTTTGGGTCATTACAATTTGTTTATTAATGTGTGCACATTAATAATGCTTGTGGGATAGTAAAACATGCATGTTATTTCTTAAAAACAAATGGTGACACATGTTATTATCATGTTTGAGTTTTAAATTAAAAAAAAATGGCAAACTTTTCCCACTTACATGGTGGATGAATTTTTTTCTTTGGTTTTAGGTACATATTGTCAAACCTATATATTTTGCCTACAACTAAAAAACCAATTCCATATTTTAATTACCTATTTTTTACCTTTATTGTACATATGCTATATTGTTTGTTCAATTTTTCTACTATTTTGATTCTATATCTAATGCTTGATTCCTTCCATTTATAATATTTTATAATATTGTGTTTATTTTTACTTATAAGTTATGTCGAGAGGGGAGAAAGAGGGAGGGAGGGGGGGAGTTTTAGGGATTTCTTGTCAGAGAGAGAGGGAGGTTGGGGGATTTCTAGTTGGAGAGGGAGAGAGGGGGGGGGGGGGAGGGGGAGAGGTAAATAGAGGGAGAGGGGGGATGGAGGAACAAAGTGGGGAATGAGGGGGTAGGTAGAAGGGTGAGAGAGGGATAGGGGGAGGGAGGGAGATAGAGGGAGAGAATGGGGGAGGGAGAGAGGGGGACAGGAAGAGAGAGAGAGAGACAGGTAGGGAAGGGAGAGAGGGAGAGAGAGAAAGGGTTATAGAGAAGGATAGAGGGAGGGATAGAGATGGGGATGTGAGAGAGAGAGAGAGAGAGAGGATAGGGTTTGGGATGGGGGTGGAAGAGAGAGAGGGAGAATACACACACACAAAGATAGAGAGAGAGAGAGTGAGATTTTGTTAGAGAGGGAGGTCAAGTAAGATTGTGAGATAGATTTTCAAAGAGAGAGAGAGGTGGAGGGTTAAGGGTGGGGTAGGGAGAGAAAGAGAGGGTGGAAGTGGGGTAGGTAGAAGGGTGAGAGAGGGATAGAGGGAGGGAGGGAGATAGAGGGAGAGAAGGGGGGAGGGAGAGAGGGGGACAGGAAGAGAGAGAGAGATAGGTAGGGAAGGGAGAGAGGGAGAGAGAGAAAGGGTTATAGAGAAGGATAGAGGGAGGGAGGGAGGGATAGAGATGGGGATGTGAGAGAGAGAGAGAGAGAGAGAGAGGATAGGGTTTGGGATGGGGGTGGAAGAGAGAGAGGGAGAATACACACACACAAAAAGATAGAGAGAGAGAGAGGGAGGTCAAGTAATATTGTGAGATAGATTTTCAAAGAGAGAGAGAGAGAGAGAGAGAGAGAGAGGGGGAGGGTTAAGGGGGGGGGAGGGAGAGAAAGAGAGGGGGGGGGGGGGGTTAGGTGTAGNGGGAGAGAAAGAGAGGGTGGGAGTGGGGTTAGGTGTAGGTGAAGAGGGGATAGAGAGAAATTTATTTGGGATTTATTGGTTGAGGGGAGGAGGATAGCGGTTAATGGTCAAGGGGAGATGTAATGTCCCTGACCCTCTGATCGATGAAGAGGATGCTACTAACACCAAACATACGGGCAAACAGTCCCATGAACATGAACAAGCATATAATGTTGAAATAAAAAACTTAAACATAATACATACTAATATGCATAACCCTTCATATACATAGTGGAAGCAAACAAACATTCATTCAAGCATGCCACATGTCCATCATACTCATTAATCAGTAAATATAATTGCAGAGGTAAAATTGACATGAATACTCATCTGATAAGAACTCATCCCGCAACTAGCTACGTCGATGCAACGTTCCACCCAACCATAGTCCAGTGTGCTCATCAATCTCTTAGCAACACTACCACCCTCGATCTGGGCATGATTCCTCAAGGAATAAGGGTCAAGCAGGCTTACACATAGCCAAGGTACACCAATCAGCCAAGCCCACATAGTAGGGTTTATTAGGATGTCAAGGAGCTAGGAAAGGCTAAATACTAAGCTGGTTGCCTCAAACACTAGTTTTCTCAAGCAAACCCAACCTCTAATCCTACTCTCAACAGTCCAAATACCAACCACTGCATACCGCAACAAAAAAAACAGTTCACATCTCTATGAAGAAGATGAAGACAACAAGGTGACAACCCCAAACCAAAAGGTGAAACACAGTTCAGGTCAAACAATGCTTTAGAGTTGTTCTTGGCCCTAGAATGGCCAAAACAACTCAGCAACAATCCCAATAAGCTCAGAAACCAAGAAGCAACCCAAAACCAGGGTAAATCAATAGGCATAACTCACAATGAAATGATGGAAACATTCCATAGTCCGCAATAGAAAAGAAACCAAACTTCCAGCATGGACAGGGGGAAACTCAGTCGAGCAGAACATAGGTACTCACAGCAATCCTCAACCAATACCACTGTAAAAATGGAGAAAATACATCCAAGAATATCATGGAAAATAGCATCCCAATACAAGTACAAACCTATAGCACATAAATCCCACTACAATCGCTGGGAAAGCTCACACATACTGGGAATGGAAAACGCCAGATTTCTGATCTCTGCATGAGAGACAAAATGCAACCCCCATAACTATGGATTCCATTATGGCCACAATTTCAATGATGGAAATAATAGGACAGTACCCTATCTGATAAATATGGAAAAAAAGACACAAAACTCTGTGTGAATCCGAGTAAAGAATCAAGCCACAACCATCAAATTCATGGGGCAGAAGAAGAGCTAGCGTGCTCGCAAACCAACAATTAGTGAGGTAGAAAAAGAACCCCAACAATGGAATGTGGAACCCCTTTTAACTCAGCCTGCATGAGATGAGACGAACAGACTCTCGATCCACATAGTGGGAAAACCATCTGTTACCCAGAAGGCACGTCGTGGAGAGTGGGTGCAGGCATGAGCGTGGTGGTGGTTTTCCTGCCAGCCAATCACTGTCCCTCCTAACAATAGAAAACTAAGGTGGTGGTTTAAGGAGATAAAAAGAGAGTGGTGACACATGGCTTTTCCCCATGGGTCTAGGTTTAGCAATCCCCCCCCCTTACCCTTGGGAATCATGCCCTTTTCATTTAATGTTGCATCGTCGTAGCTGGATGTATGTTTAATTAAATTGATGTGCGTATTCACATGATGCTAAAGCTATAATGTGCCGGATAGCACAATATACCATCAGAAACAATCCCTATTTCCAAAACATAACACAGCCAAATCAATGGTGGGGATTTTGCCTTTAGCTCCTCACCATGATTAATTATAAAATATACATCATGTACCCTTTAATGTAAATGGGGTCAAAACTAGGGTATTACAATCCCCTCCCCCTTGGAATAACACTGTCCTCGGTGTTCCAATACATATACAATTTGCACATCAAAATTTCAAAATTTTGCAGACCTGTCCCATGTTCAATTATTTACTTTGAACGTTTAGGACAAAGCCCCACGACTTCCATGAGTTTCTCCTATAGGTTCTTATCTCTTGGCTTATCCCGAATCCTAGGAACTTTGTGGCTGCTACCCTCTTTATGCTCCCTTGCTGGACAATACCGACATAGATGATGTCCTCCGCATTCCCAGCATTTCACTGGCTGCTTCATATTTACCTGCTCAATTTCCTTTGAGTCTTCGTGCCTGGATCGTTTCTTAATGGATCACTTGGATGAATGTCCCCTCATTGATCCACCTTCCTTTCCTTTCCTGATTTCTCCTGGAATGATTTTCACCTCCCTTTGCAAACCAATAGAGTCTTGCAAAATCCGGTGGTTCATTTCATTCTACCTTTTCTGTATCTTGAGCATATCTCCAATATTCTCTTGGGTCCTGGCAATAATTTGAAGGAGACTTCCAGCCAAGTCCAACAACTTTTGGTCTGCTACCATGATCAATGTGCACCACTAGATTTCACCTTTCTCACCTATGAAATGCATCATTGAAATTCTGTTAGACCAAGCATAATATAGGCATTAATATCAATCATTTAATTTCCCAATTGGCATGACAGTCCAAGCCTCATCAAGGAGACTTTCATATTTTTCATGCCTTCCCAACAAGCACATGAGCTCATTCATGTCCATTCTTGGGCAGGGAATTAACCATTCCAGCATCCACAATTTAATTTAAGCAAATACACACATTCTATTTTCAATCATACATGCATTCAACAATATATTTTTTTCACAATGCATAAACATATGTGTGTGTGTGTGTGTGTGTGTGTGTGTGTGTGTGTGTGTGTAATCAAAAGGCAAGAGAGAGGAGCAAGATTTTTTCCCCTCTTTGTTTTGTTCCATCCTGGAACCCACACCAACGCTATGGATTTCCGTGCTCTCAGCCTCTTTCACTTCACTATGAATGCTGGACCAATCCCTCTTGGCCATGACACTTAGTGTCTCTGGTCTATTTCAGACCTCTCAACCATGGATCCTCCCCACATGGTTTGTCTCGGTGTTGGCAGTCAGCAACAACCCCTTCATTTTTCATTAAGATGAAGGGAGATCAAATCTCCTTTATGATTTACCTATTAAAAATTATAAGGAGTATCTTCAGAATCTTCGATTCTGAAGGTACTCTCAATTATAGAAAAGTCCAGGGACATATTAGAAGCTGATGAAACCATTTTTCATAAACTTGATAACTAGCAGCTATCAGTTCCATAAATTTTTATATAATCAATTCATCATTAATTAATCTATTTGATTATATATATGATTTAAAAAAATTTAAGAGATAGTGTGCTAATTGGGGTTCAACGAAAACACACTTTGAAGCTGGTTATTGATAAGATATTATAAGTTTTGAAAATCCTAGAACTAAAGGTTAATTATTAAATTAAAACTCTTATTAAACCTAAAGGTTCATATTTCATTTGTAACTTAATATCATATCATTATTTTGTGGAATTGTATATATATAGTTATTGAAAAGAAAATAAATGAGTATCATTGGAAATCTGCATATGACATGGTTTTATATCTTAGTATCCTATCGAATTCAATTTGGAATATTAGTGGATGGGATTATGTAAAATCATAAAACTATATTTCAAAATGAGACTTTATGTATATACATAGCATAAATGTTAATTCGGATCATTAGTTAGTTATAATGCAAAACATTAGGGTGTATGGTTGTGATACTATATCGACATGTCAATAAACGCTACCACCTTTCATGAATAATCTGGAGGAGACCATCAAATTGACAGTGTTTACGAGGATACGTGACCCATATGTCAAATAAATAACACCTGTTACTTGGATCGCTGCGTTGTCATGGATATTTGGCTGACACCTCACGATTAATTGACAGCTGTGAATGTATTGATGAATCGTATCAGCAGGATTTAATGTTGATATCCATTTCATTTCGTAACGAGGTATGAGCTCATCATGCCCACTGTGTGTAATAAATGTCTTGCTTTACGATCCATCAATCAAACAATCCCTGATATGAAGAATTGGTTAAGTTTTACTGTTAGTCGTGGCTAGTCATGCATTTATCATAACAGAATGTTGGCTATAGCATTCATCATCGCTAAGTTCGATTAAAATGGCCAAATTTAGAGCCTTCATATCTGTCAGATATGAAGCATGTGAAGATTTGATATTTTGCATCATGTCATGCACCTGGATATCTATCCCCTCCCTCTTCACTACTCCGTTCATTCCATTTCGTAATTAGGATAGTAGTGAGGAAGCCATGGCTCCACTGAGTCGTTTTGAAATCTCAGGGTCAGAGCTTGTAGAAGCATATGAGAAGGTCGCCCTGCTATTTGCAAAGGTTGTATGGGGGTAGTTCTTCAGGTGTTTTGATGGCCATAACGCAGAGGTGACCAAATTGTTTGCTTTGAATTTAAAAGAAAATGTAGCACAGATAGGGGGTTTTAAGTTCATCGTTGACGAGGACAAAATTGCAGAGGCAACAAGGCTCCCACAGATTGGAGAGCGGTGGTTTAAGGGTGGAAAAGTAAATAAAAAGAAGTGTCTATCCTCGTTGTTGCCATTTCCAGATAGCGCAAAACTAAAGATAGGGGTTTCAGTCAGGTTCGTGAAGCCAGAATGGCAAGCCTTCTACAATATTTTGGTCAGGTATGTGTCGTGCGATGGATTTTTTTCTCACTTGCACTATTACCACCTACAACTCCTATTAGAATTAAAAGGTTCTAGGCTTAATCTACCATTTACCTGTGTCAAAGTCTGAAAAAAATGTCTCATTCGGTTCAAAGTTTTGATAAACCTGATAGAAGTCTATTTCATCATGGTTTAGTCAAAATTATAATACAGCATCAGCTGTCTTTGAATGGTAAATTGTGGGATGAATTTTTAATTGAATGTCAATTGGGGCCAACTCAATACTGGCCAAACCCTTCCCCAAAGACCTATAAGAAACGAAAGGCTACTGTAAATCCCAAGGTTAGTAATGATCCTGAGGCTGAGTCAAAGGATAAAGGGCTTGAATAAGCCAATCCACCCATAAATGCTGGTATCAGTGATGATGGTGTTGGGAACATAGCTTCCTATTATTCTGAAGCAGCTTTGAACCGATCCCCATCTAATAAACGTTGTAGTACTCCTGCAAAAATAGAGGACAGGTTAACCAAAAACAAAGATATTAACGATGTTGATTGTAAAAATATCTCCGAGCCAAATAATCCTCGTAAACATGGAAAGGATTCTATGCATAAACTAGATCAACTAGCACAGGTATGCTGTAATAGAGGAGGCTTTGAATCAAACAATATTGCGTTTGTTCGTTTGATAAGAGTTACTAGAAGCATGAATAATGCACCTACAGTTTCTATTCCTATGACTAATCAACAGGGTACTCAGCCTTCGATTGTCCATATTGAGTACGACGTTCCATCAACTACTCATATAAATGAACCCTCTCTTATAAAGGATAATAATGCAAAATTGGTTAAAAATATTACAGAGTCGGGTAAGGCAGAAGTTGCTCCATTGGGTATGGACGCCTGTAGTTCGGATCTCGAACCATCGTTTATCAGTCTTCAATCATCTAGCCAAAACATAGATAATCCTAATCCTCCTCAGGCAGCCGATTCGTGTCACGAAAACGAAGGAGAAACTCTTCAACAAGTTCTGGACAGGGTATACGATACCAAGATTATAAAATTGAAAGATAAACTTAAACAGTGTCGATCTAATACAGCTTTGATAGAGGAGGAAAATAAGACGTTCAGGGAGGAGTTGTTGAACTGGATTAACAGGTGGAAAGAAATGAATATCAAAAAGAACCAATATAAAAAGGAGAAAAATTTTGATGATAGGTACAAATCAACATCTGCTTAAACAATTAGAAAAACAAAAGTTAGTGATTATCAGGCTTAAAGCCAAACTAGCTGAAGCCAGAAGAGTAGTCGATCTTTGAAATAGAACCTGATGGTTATTCCCATTTTCAATTACAAGGGTTGTTTCTTTGTCAAACAGGTAATAAAGTTTTGTTGTGCATGCCTGTAAAATCACAGATTTTACAGGCACACATATAAATTATGGTTTCTTTTGTTATTTATGTTTTAATTGGTTTTTAATGAGATGATTTTGTTTGTTTAAAACAGGTGGGCATGTCACCGCTATCCTTTACAGTTTCTGGACGTGTCTAATATTCTGGATTTCAGTTGGAAGACATGGCTGTTCATTGAAGACTGGAATTTCAACAACAGCCACAAATTTGCCAGTTCCTTTAAGCCAACAAATGTTCAGGCTAGTCATTTTTATTGTTATCTTCTAATGATAGGTGTTTGATGAAAAGAGATTCGATACTCTTTGATAGTAATAGGACTCCTTTTATATCGCATTAGGCATTTATGGAAAAACTGAATCGAAAGACTGGGGTCTTATATAAACTAGGATTTTTTATGGAAAAAGGGATGGAGTGACTGAAGAGAGACATACTTGAGATATTATTTTGATGCTGGTTTTGTTTCCTTAATGAAGTTTGATCTTTGGAAATGGGATGTAACTGGAAATATCCAAGTTGATATCATGACTGGTATTGTTTTGGATACATTCTATATTTCAGTATATGATCTTCTATTTTAATATTAATACAGTGTACTTTGTTATGCTTGTGTTTACTAATCAGTATTTCACTTTGTCAAAGCAATATTGTATTTGAATTAATATATTATTGTAACTGAATTTTTCAGTGTGTCTACTTTTAGGTGTTACTACTGAAAATTCAAGATATGATGATATATATATGTTTATGTTTATTTGATTTCATTTGTATTGTTGCAATGATTTCATACTGAACATTATTTCTTATTCAAATATCTAATGTTGGTTATTAATTATTAATTGATTAGACATTTCAGAGAAAATTCGAAGTAATTATTTATTTTAGTTTCTCTGTCAAAGTTATTTTATAGCAGAATGATTTCGTGTAGATGATATAAGTATTTTTATTTAGATCTTATTCCTTATCTTTCTGTTTATCATATTATTAATTGATAATTAATATAATATTTAAAATCGCTCTCAGCTGAGATAGGATAGATAGGACAGCTAAGATAGTTTAGTTATTATTATCATAGTGTAGTTACATTTAATAGTTGTTAAATTAAATATGTGTAATTTTCTAGAATAATTTTAAATAGCCTTTATATTTAGAAAAACTCTTCAAAACTCGAAGACTTTCCTTAAGAAAGCAATTGTAGGATACCTTAGATAGTTGAAAATAATTTTAGGGTTTATTTAGACAAAAATAACATTAGGATAAAAATTTTGCTGAATTTTAGTTTCTCCTTAAGAGAAAAATTCAGCCCGTAGCAGGACCATAACCTGCGAGATTTTGCTACTCCAAACACACCGGACGTTGTTTTAAGCTGATTGTGTGGGCATAATCTCCTTGTTGGCCTAGGTCAGAAAATTAGGCCAACAAATGGCGCTAGAAGGAGGGCATGTTAATGATTAATGGCAGGAAAAACTAATGAGAAATTTTCAACCAGCCAGCATCCTCCAGAAGTCAGCAGATCACCGTTTATAGAAACTGTTATGAGCATCCTTGAACGTGATCATATCACATCACCATTTACTCCTGAACAAAGTACTCAAACTTTGGAAGAATCACGACATATTCTTACCAGAGCATATGCCAATCAACTTGGTGTATCTCCGATAGATTATGGTCTACCTAGACAACAACGACGTCATCCGCAATTGAACATAGTTACTCAAGGTTTGCAAGAAGTTGATAGCACTCCACATTATCAAAGTAGAAGTCATCAAAGGCAAAATACTCAAACAAACACTGCTATAAGACTAATTGCAGAAGGTGGTTTTGATCATCCCCCTTCTCCTCCTGAATCACCACCTAATAGTCCAAGACCATCCAATTCAAGAAGTTCCTCAAGTTCTGAAATAATTCCAATGGCAAGAAACGTACCTGTAGGAGGAGGAGGCAATCCTCCACCTAATCCATAACTCCCTTGGCTAAGAACAGCTATTGTAGCTATCCCTGGTGTACAGCATCCTTTGCCTAAACACTCAGATAAACTCCTCCCTAGGTTTAACCCAGATGACAAAGAACCTGCAGAAGTGCATGTTGACAAATTCATGTTGGATGTTCAAACCTTGAACATTCAGCATGAAGATGTAGTTTGTCGATTGTTTCCTCTAAATTTCGAAGGAAGAGCTTCTACTTGGTATTTTTCGTTAGTACAGGGATCAATCACAAACTGGGGTGAGTTTAATAAAGCCTCTCTAGATAAATTTGCGGAAGATAAAATGCCCACTCTTTTAGCCCTAGAGTTATCTAGGATTAAAATGGATCCTAAAGAAAGAATCAAAGATTTCAATCAAAGGTTTCTGACATTAAAGAACAAAATTCCAATTGCTTCTCAACCACCTGAAGATATAATTATTGAAAATTATACATTAGCTTTACCAAAATATTCTGGGATGTTCGTTAAGAGAGCTGGGAAAACAACATTAATAGAAACTTTTGAGAAAGCCATTAAAGTTGAGAAAGATTCTATGTCTTATGAACCAGATAGAAGTGGGAAATCTGATACTTTTCCTCATAGGAATACAGAAAAACTCAATTTAGACAAAGATAAAGAATTTGATATAGAACAGCTGCAAAATGCTATTCGAACATTAACCAATGAGGTGGTAGGATTAAAGAAAACCAATTCTGAAGCTTCTCCTTCTAGGGGATATTTCATAAATCAGTTTAGACAAAACCCGAATACAAATAATAAAAATACACCACCTGACATAGCAGCAAATGAAGAGATTTTTAATACAATTCGAGCTGTTTTATCTTTATCTGAAACTCCTTCTATTCAAGAAATAACTGAAAATGAAGAAGAAGAGGAATCAGAAAATGATGAAGAATCAGAGGAACCTCAACAAGTTAATGGTCATTTCTGGGACAGTCTTGTGAAAGAATAAGAGAATAAAAGTCTGCCTACAGGACAACGTTCCTATAATACTCATAGTAGAGCATTCGCAAACACTCCTGGAGCTTCGTCAAGTTCTACTACAAATAATGACAACAATAATTCACAACATAATAAACAAACTCAATCTAGAAAACAGACTCAATCAACCAAAGTTACCCAACCTATTCAAAGTGATCCAAAATTAGATTTACAATATGATATAATTGAAGATTTAAAGAAGACACGTGCAAACATCAGTATGTACGACCTTCTTCAAATCTACCCAATTCCTAATAGTAATGTTATAAATCCCGCCATGAGTTCCATTATTCCTAATGCAAAACAAAATGTTGCTGCAAATAGTTCTAATAACGATTCAATAGCAACTGAAAAAGGAAAAGCAATGGATGACAAGGCCTCGCTTATAGGTAAGAATTATAAATCAACCACACCTCCATTCTTACTTACCTTTGAAATTTTCAATAGGAATGTTCATAATTGCATGGTAGACTCCGAAGCATCCTCCAATGTGATGCCTTTATCAGTATGCAAGAAATTGAATGGGAAATATGTTCCATCCAATTCTCAAATAACTCAATTGTACAGGACGAATGTGAAGGTTGTAGGGGAAATGAAAGATGTCTTAGTCAGGATTGCTTGTAACCCTTCGGTTTATCAAATTATAGATATTGTTGTTGTAGATATTCCAGATGCATATGGACTATTTTTAAGTAGGGATTGTTCTCAACAAATAAATGGATTCTTTGCCACGGACTAGTCAACATTATGGTTACCTAAGAATGGAAAGTCAAATCAGATAAAGATAAATAGAGAAAGATATATGAAACATATTGTCACAGAATTTCATGATCCTAGCAAACCTGTTTTATTTTCAGATTGCATTATGGGGAATTACATGTATGAATTGGGATTTGGTAATTTTAAAGCTGAAAATTCTGCCTTTTCTGAAAATAAAGAGCAATCTGAAATTAGGAATGTGAAATCTATTTCTCCTAGCTCTTTATTCAAGGAAACCATTAATGATGTAGATAATCTGAATATTGTAAATATTATAGAAATCAAAGTGGTTGTGAATAGTTCTATTTGGACTTTATATTTTGATGGTGCGAAATGCAAAGAAGGAGCAGGAGCTGGTTGCTTACTGGTGGACCCTCAGGGAAATAAAACATGTATAGCTTGTAGGATGGAATTTAATTGTACAAACAATACTGTGGAATATGAAGCTTTAATACAAGGTTTGAAAAAAGCAATTGATTTGGACATCAAAGAGTTAATTGCATACGGTGATTCCGAAATCATCGTCAGACAGGTTCATAACTCCATTCACTGCCTATCTAAACATTTACAAAGTTATCAACGAGAGGTATGGAACCTTATCTCACATTTTGATGCATTTAACATAATTTATGTTCCTAGAAGTCAAAATCAAGAAGCAGATTTGTTGGCAAATGTAGCATCAAAGTTAATTCCGTCAGAAAATCTTACATCAGATTTCTTTTCAGTTGAATTGATTTTTAGACCCTTTATACCTGATAATATTTTTAACTGGCATGTATTTGATAATGATGTGCAGGTACTGAATTTTCTGATGAATGAGGATACCTTTAAAGATTCAGCCATAGATGAAGTCACTCATGACGAAAATCTATGGGATTTTTCGGTAATAAATGATTTTTGTTCAGTTGAAAAGGCTTTCGAAAAGGTAAAACCAGTTCCCAATTCAGTACTACGATTAGAAAAGTTCTTTGATCTGTACGATAAATTTAAATCTGTCCCTAATTGTAAAACTAATAGCTCTCAAATGAGATATGAAACCATAAATTTAGGAACAGATCTGAATCCCCAAACTATAAATCTAGGAGTGGATTGCAATCCCGAAGAAAAAACAGCGTTTATAAAATTATTTAAGGAATTCAAGGATGTATTTTCTTGGACATATGATGACTCGAAAACCTTCAACACACAAGTCATGCAACACATAATTCCAATTAAACAAGATTCAAAACCTTTTCAACAAAAGCTAAGGAAATAATACCCATCATTAGAACCAACAATTAAAAAGGAACTAAATAAATTATTAGCTTCCAAGATTATTTTTCCCATTAGGCATACTCAGTGGGTAGCAAACTTAGTTCCAGTCAGGAAGAAAAATGGGGATATTAGATTATGTGTAGATTTTAGAAATCTGAATAAGTCTTCTGAAAAGGATAATTACCCAATTCCCCCCATGGAACAAATTCTGCAAAAGGTGTCTGGGGCTGAGATACTATCCGATCCTTGATGGTTTCTCAAGGTACAACCAAATATTAGTCTCCCCAGATGATCAATTGAAAACTGCTTTTAGAACTCCATGGGGAACATATGCTTACCGCAAGATGCCCTTTGGGTTAATCAATGCTAGAGCAACTTTTCAACGGGCAATGGATATTGCTTTTAGAGGCTTAATTAACCATTTAGTCATTGTCTATTTGGATGACGTTACTGTATATTCTAAACATCGACCTAATCATCTTAATCACCTTAGAAAGGTATTTGAATGATGTAGAAAGTTTGGAATATCCTGAAATCCTAAAAAGACAATATTTGTTGTTTCAGAGGGTATATTATTAGGTTGCGTGGTTTCAAAGCATGGAATCATGATTGATCCTGAAAGAACCCAATCCATTTCAAAGATAACTTATCCCTCTAGCAAGAAAGCAATGTAATCATTTCTCGGTAAGATAAATTTTGTTAGGAGATTCATTCCCAGTTTCTCCGAAATCATTCATCCATTGCAGAAAATGATTAAGAAAGATGTTATGTTTAATTGGGGACAAATTGAAAAAGAGTCATTTCAGAAAATTTTAGAAGCCATCTCAAAAGCTCCTAGCCTTCTAAGCCCAGATTTTAACAAAGATTTCATATTGTATACTTTTGCTTCTAATATTTCATATGCAGCAGTTTTAACCCAATTAAATCAACAAAATAACGAAGTACCAATCTCCTTCATGAGTTCAAATTTCAAAGGTACTAAACTTAATTATCATGAAGTTGATAAACAAGCTTTTGCTGTTTTTAAAGCTGTTACACATTTTCATCCATATTTATTGAAATCTAAAACAAAAATAATCGTCCCTTATTCCTCAGTCAGAAACTTGTTAGTGCAAAAGGACTTAGGTGAGAAAAGAGCACCTGGGATGACATCCCTTCAAGAGTATGACTTAGAAATTAAACCCTCAACGATAGTCAAAAGTCAAGGATTATGTAAATTAGCTGCTGAAGCTGACCATCTACCTAATGATAAAGCTGAAACTGTCATTGATGAGGTTTTAATTACCAGAGAAATTTATTTTTATCCTCCACCTCAAGATTCCTGGTATACAAACATAAGAATACTTTTGGAAACAGGAGCTGCTCCTAATTATCTAGAACCAAAGAAGAAAAGAGCACTTAGATTGAAATATGCTCCTTATTTATTAATTGATAATGTCCTCTTTCAAAGAAATTTAGATGGAGTATTCCTTAGATGTCTAGGCAAAGATGAAACAGAAGTAATTCTGAAGGAGTTACATTCTGGACCAGCAGGTGGTCATTTTGGTGGAGAAACTACTACACATAAAATTCTTAGGGCTGGTTATTATTGGCCTACCTTGTTTCGAGATTCCTATCCTTTTGTTAGAAAATGCCAGGAATGTCAACTTGCTGCGGGAAGGGTTAAGACACCTTCTTTTCCTTTACAACCTGTATCAGTTGAAAGACCTTTTCAGCAATGGGGTATTGATATAGTAGGGCCAATAAATCCTCCCTCCTCTAAGCAACACAAATATATAATAACTGCAACTGATAATTTTACTCGTTGGGCAGAAGTTGCACCATTAAGAGTGGTAAATACCAATCAGGTTATATTATTTTTAGAATTCTTTATCATAACAAGATTTGGTATCCCAGATTCCCTCGTCTTTGATAATGCTTCATATTTTTCGTCAATTGATTTAACTCAGTTTTCTTTAGAGAAAGGAATAAGAATCAGGTATTTAGCTAACTACCATCCTCGTGGAAATGGTTTAGCTGAATCAACAAACAAAAATTTATTGAAAATTCTCAAAAGAACTATTTCTGTTCACCATCGTGATTGGCATACATAATTGGTCAATGCCCTTTGGGCAGACAGAGTAACTCCTAAGGCTGCAATAGGTAACTCACCATTCTTCTTAGTATATGGAACTGAAACTATTTTACTACCAAATTTGTTCTTACCTTAATTAAGGTTAGCTCAGTATGTTCAAGATGAAGAGTGTCCAGCAATGGAAAAGAGAATTAATACTCTGCTAAAGCTTGAGGAAGAAAGAGAAAAGTCAAAACAGTACTTTGCAAAACATCAACAGATTGTGAAATCTTGGTTTGATCAATCCTTTAGTTCCAATCAAGAATTTTAGGTGGGAGATTTAGTTTTAAAATGGGATAAAGTTCACGAAGAAAAGGGATATCATACTAAGTTTCAGAAACTATGGTTAGGTCCCTTTGTTATTTCTGAGAAAATAGGTCCAAGTACCTTTCGATTGCAAACACTTGAAGGTCAGTCCGAAACATTCCCAGTGAATGGACTAATTCTGAAAAAATATTTTTGTTAATATTTTATGTCTTAAAATGTATATAATTTGTTTGCTGTTTGTAAATAAATTTATATTTTTATACATAAACTATGTTTGCTGTTTATAAATAAATTTATATTTTTGTATATAAACTGGATTATAGTACAAAAAATTAAGGATGATGAGAAATTCATAAAACTTTTGTAACTTTCAAACATCATTCTGTTATTTTCAGCTAGTTTTAATTCTGTTATTCAAATAATTTAGACTGTCAAATTTTTGTACATAATCAGTCGGTAATATTTAGTTAACAGCTCAAGAAATAAATGTAAATAAATAAATCTTCTGGTTAAAAACAATCAGTTTGCTCATTAACTAAAAATTATGATACTAGACTGAAATATTTTAAAAATTTGTTTAGGATGATCAAGGTTTCTTAAATCTATAAAAGACCTATCATTATTCTATTTTTAAAGTGTTACTCAGATTATTCCTCACCTTTTTATTTTCTTTATATAAAATGGAGATAGCTTATTAATGTCTTTTTCGAAGCTTGTACTTTTGAAAAACTCTTACAGATCTCTACCATCAGTCTTCAAAAGTGTTTACAATCTGAAAAAATTTTAGAATTTGTTCCAGTTAATAAAATGCTAAAGTGAGAGACGGTAGGTCTTAGTAATAATCCGGTCTAATCAGAATCACAAATATCACTAGTATGACATTATTAGGAAACTAGTAATGGCTTCTGGTTTAAAAACCAAAAGATAAGGGGTCTCATCACGATCCAGCTGATTCATTTTTTGGTGATATTAATGACTGACATTACCATTTGGTCACCATGCTGGGTAATGATCTCTCATTTTATAAAATTTAAAAGATAAAAATGAATAAAGAAAATATAAATTTTCACTGAAGAATAAGAGGTCTCATCACGAGCCGGCCTAATCATGATCATCAGTGTTGTCTGGGATAACTTCATTTCTGATCACCGGGATGATGGCTTTTGATTTAAAAATTAAAAGACAAGAGGTCTCATCACGAGCCGGCTTGCTTATTTCAGACAACTCTCGTGAATGATACTGTCACATTGGGACACCATACCTAGATAGTAGTCTTCAGTCAGAATTATTGTTTAAAGAAAAGAAAAGCAAACAAAAAGAAAATTATTATGTTTATGGAACAGATTCTGGAAAGTTTTCAGAAAAGTAGATTTCTATACTCTATGCTGATGGTGCAGGTTATTATTACTATGAAGTACTTTGTTTCGATCAAGATATTTTTTAAGTTTATCCCTAACTAGATCTCTGTTTCAAAAGATGGAATATTTCAGAGTTATACTTATGAATATGAATAAAAATATTGGTTTTTATTTAGATAAAGAATTTTTTATTGTTTTAAATAAGTTTTAAGATTTTGTTTATATCATTGTAAGTTGTACGAGTAGAGATAACTGGTTCACCCAGGTCATCGCCATTTGTTGGCAGTCAGCAACAACCCCTTCATTTTTCATTAATATGAAGGGAGATCAGCTCTCTTTTATGATTTACCTATTAAAAATTATAAAGAGTATATTCAGAATCTTCGATTCTGAAGGTACTCTCAATTATAGAAAAGTACAGGGACATATTAGAAGCTGATGAAACCATTTTTCATAAACTTGATAACTAGCAGCTATCAGTTCCATAAATTTTTATATAATCAATTCATCATTAATTAATCTATTTGATTATATATATGATTTAAAAAAATTTAAGAGATAGTGTGCTAATTGGGGTTCAACGAAAACACACTTTGAAGCTGGTTATTAATAAGATATTATAAGTTTTGAAAATTCTAGAACTAAAGGTTAATTATTAAATTAAAACTCTTATTAAACCTAAAGGTTCATATTTCATTTGTAACTTAATATCATATCATTATTTTTTGGAAATGTATATATATAGTTAGTGAAAAGCAAATAAATGAGTATCATTCAAAATCTGCATATGACATGGTTTTATATCTTAGTATCCTATCGAATTCAATTTGGAATATTAGTGGATGGGATTATGTAAAATAATAAAACTATATTTCAAAATGAGACTTTATGTATATAAATAGCATAAATGTTAATTCGGATCATTAGTTAGTTATAATGCAAAACATTAGGGTGTATGGTTGTGATACTATATCGCCATGTCAATAAACGCTACCACCTTTCATGAATAATCTGGAGGAGACCATCAAATTGACAGTGTTTACGAGGATACGTGACCCATATGTCAAATAAATAACACATGTTACTTGGATTGCTGCGTTGGCATGGAGATTTGGCTGACACCTCACGATTAACTGACAGCTATGAATGTATTGATGAATCATATCAGCAGGATTTAATGTTGATATCCATTTTATTTCGTAACGAGGTACGAGCTCATCATGCCCACTGTGTGTAATGAATGTCTTGATTTACGATTCATCAATCAAATGATCCCTGATATGAAGAATTGTTTAAGTTTTACTGTTAGTCGTGGCTAGTCATGCATTTATCATAACAGAATGTTGGCTATAGCATTCATCATCGCTAAGTTCGGTTAAAATGGCCAAATTTAGAACCTTCATATCTGTCAGATATGAAGCATGTGAAGATTTGATATTTCACATCATGTCATGCACCTGGATATATATCCTCTCCCTCTTCACTACTCCGTTCATTCCATTTCGTAATCAGAATAGTAGTGAGGAATCCATGGCTCCGCTGAGTCGTTTTGAAATCTCAGGGTCAGAGCTTGTAGAAGCAGATGAGAAGGTCTCCCTGCTATTTGAAAAGGTTGGATGGGGACAGTTCTTTAGGTGTTTTGATGGCCATAACGCAGAGGTGACCAAATTGTTTGCTTTGAATTTAAAATAAAATGTAGCACAGATAGGGGGTTTTAAGTTCATCGTTGATGAGGACAAAATTGCAGAGGCAACGAGGTTCCCATAGATTGGAGAGTGGTGGTTTAAGGGTGGAAAATTAAATAAAAATAAGTGTCTGTCCTTGTTGTTGCCATTGCCAGATAGCGCAAAACTGAAGATAGGGGTTTCGGTCAGGTTCCTGAAGCCAAAATGGTGAGCCTTCTACGAGATTTTGGTCAGGTATGTGTCATGCGATGGACATTTTTCTCACCTGCACTATTACCACCTACGACTCTTGTTAGCATTAAAATGTTCTAAGCTTAATCTACCATTTTATCTGTGGCAAAGTCTGAAAAAAATGTCTCATTTGGTTCAAAGTTTCAATAACCCTGATAGAAGTCTATTTCATCATGGTTTAGTCAAAATTATAATACAGCATCAGCTGTCTTTGAATGGTAAATCGTGGGATGAATTTTTAATTGAATGTCAATTGGGGCTGACTCAATACTGGCCAAACCCTTCCCCAAAGACTCGTAAGAAATGAAAGGCTACTGAAAAGCCCGAGGTTAGTAATGATCCTGAGGCTGAGTCAAAGGATAAAGGGCTTGAATAAGCCAATCCACCCATAAATGCCGGTATCAGTGATGATGGTGTTGGGAACATAGCTTCCTGTTATTCTGAAGCAGCTTTGAACCGATCCCCATCTAATAAGCGTTGTAGTACTCCTGCAAAAACAGAGGATAGGTTAACCAAAAATGAAGATATTAACGCTGTTGATTGTAAAAATCTCTCCAGGCCAAATAATCCTCCTAAACATGGAAAGGAGTCTATGCATAAAATAGATCAACTAGCACAGGTATGCTGTAACAGAGGAGGCTTTGAATCAAAAAATATTGCATTTGTTCATTCGAGGAGAGTTACTAGAAGCATGAATAATGCACCTATAGTTTCTATTCCTATGACTAATCAACAGGGTACTCAGCCTTCAATTTTCCATATTGAGGACGGCGTTCCGTCAACTACTCATATAAATTAACCCTCTCTTATAAAGGATAATAATGCAAAATTGGTTAAAAATATTACAGAGTCGGGTAAGGCAGAAGTTGCTCCATCGGGTATGGACGCCTGTAGTTTAGATCCCGAACCATCGTTTATCAGTCTTCAATCATCTGGCCAAAACATAGATAATCCTAATCCTCCTCAGGCAGCCGATTCATGTCACGAAAACGAAGGAGAAACTCTTCAACAAGTTCTGGACAGGGTATACGATACCAAGATTATAAAATTGAAAGATAAACTTAAACAGTGTCAATCTAATACAGCTTTGATAGAGGAGGAAAATAAGACGTTCAGGGAGGAGTTGTTGAACTGGATTAATAGGTGGAAAGAAATGAATATCAAAAAGAACCAATATAAAAAGGCGAAAAAGTCAATGATAGGTACAAATCAACATCTGCTTGAACAATTAGAAAAACAAAAGTTAGTAATTATCAGGCTTAAATCCAAACTAGCCGAAGCCAAAAGAGTAGTCGATATTCAAAATAGAACTTGATGGTTATTCCCATTTTCAAGTACAAGGGTTGTTTCTCTATCAAACAGGTAATAAAATTTTTGTTGTGCATGCCTATAAAATCGCAGATTTTACAGGCACACATATAAATTATGGTTTCTTTTGTTATTTATGTTTTAATTGGTTTTTAATGAGATGCTTTTGTTTGTTTAAAACAGGTGGGCATGTCACCGCTATCCTTTATAGTTTCTGGACGTGTCTAATATTCTGGATTTTAGTTGGAAGACATGGTTGTTCATTGAAGACTGGAATTTCAACAACAGCCACGAATTTGCCAGTTCCTTTAAACCAGCAAATGTTCAGGCTAGTCATTTTTATTGTTATCTTCTAGTGACAGGTGTTTGATGAAAAGAGATTCGATACTCTTTGATAGTAATAGGACTCCTTTTATATCGCATTAGGCATTTATGGAAAAACTAAATCAAAAGACTGGGGTCTTATATAAACTAGGAATTTTTATGGAAAAGGGATGGAGTGACTGAAGAGAGACATACTTGATATAGAATTTTGATGCTGGTTTTGTTTCCTTACTGAAGTTTGATCTTTGGAAATGGGATGTAACTGGAAATATCCAAGTTGATATCATGACTGGTATTGTTTTGGATACACTCTATATTTCAGTATATGATCTTCTATTTTAATATTAATACAGTGTACTTTGTTATGCTTTTGTTTATTAATCAGTATTTCACTTTGTCAAAGCAATATTGTATTTGAATTAATATATTATTGTAACTGAATTTTTCAGTGTGTCTACTTTTAGGTGTTACTACTGAAAATTCAAGATATGATGATACATATATGTTTATGTTTATTTGATTTCATTTGTATTTTTGCAATGATTTCATACTGAATATTATTTCTTATTCAAATATCTAATGTTGGTTATTAATTATTAATTGATTAGACATTTCAGAGAAAATTCAAAGTAATTATTTATTTTAGTTTCTCTGTCAAAGTTATTTTATAGCAGAATGATTTAGTGTAGATGATCTAAGTATTTTTATTTAGATCTTATTCCTTATCTTTTTTTTATCATATTATTAATTGATAATTAATATAATATTTAAAATTGCTCTCAGCTGAGATAGGATAGATAGGACAGCTAAGATAGTTTAGTTATTATTATCATAGTGTAGTTACATTTGAGAGTTGTTAAATTAAATATGTGTAATTTTCTAGAATAATTTTAAATAGATTTTATATTTAGAAAAAATCTTCAAAAATTGAAGACTTTCCTTAAGAAAGCAATTGTAGGATACCTTATATAGTTGAAAATAATTTTAGAGTTTATTTAGATAGAAATAACATTAGGATAAATTTTTTGCTGAATTTTAGTTTCTCCTTAAGAGAAAAATTTAGCTGGTAGCAGGACCATAACCTGCGAGATTTTGCTACTCCAAATACACCGGACATTGTTTTAAGTTGATTGTGTGGGCATAATCTCCTCGTTGGCCTAGGTCAGAAAATCAGGCCAACACTCGGCTGCTAGGACCTTCACAGCCTTACTAGAACCTTTTTCATTACTACTCATTCCAAGCTCTTCAGGACAGTCACATGTCCACATGCACCCCTAGGATTCTCTCATATCCCTCACTCCCAGCAATACCTATATTCAAACGTTGAATAGATTCACAGGTTTAGTTTATTCTCATCAATTTTATCTCTAGAACAAGAGCTTAAAACATCATAACCAAATCATATACACATGTATATTCATAATAAAAATATTGCAAAATAATCCAATACTTATCTGTATTGTGCATTTCCTCATTGGTCCACAGGATCCTACTTTGCTTTGCAAGCCTTGGGATCGCCTATGGACTTGGATGTTAGTTCAACACGTAGGCTACTTCACAACATCCTTTTATATATATATCAAGCATAGTCAATCCAACCCTTGTTGGTTTTATTATACCGTCAACAAATCGCCTGTACTTATATCAGCAATAAATATATATATATCAGGAACAGTCAATCCAACCCTCGTTGGGTTTATCAGACCGTCAACAAATCACCTGTACTTATATCAACAACCAATCATCAACCAAGACAACCCTCATTGGGCTTATTAGGCCATCAACAACAACACATCCCCTCATATCAACCATAACTACCATTTTCCATATCACCTAAGAGACCACACTGCAAACTACATTTGCTTATCCTAACAACACAAGCAATATAAGCATATTCGTTAGCATTATTGCTCTAAAATTGTAACCATATTTCACACCATTCACTATCAAGTATTGAGACACCAGGAGTGCGTCCACTCCTTGGGGTGTAATCAATATTGAAAAATCCTTCCATGATCTGACATTAGAAAAGTGTGCACCCTTGTCCGATGTGTATCATGTAGGCCCTATTCATACTCAATCAATCAGTCCTAATGGAGATAAAATCAAAACATGTTCTACATATTGAATTTAATAATTTGACATGCATATTCTTAGCTAGGGTAACAGAAGACTTATCCCTTTTCCAAGGCAGTATTCCTTCGTTAAGGAGGAATGGGGGCTCCCTTCTCTGAGTTAGCAGTCCCTCGGTTTGCCATCCCAATTCCTTCTTACATTTCATATCCACACATGTCTTACTGACATAATCTATACCATCTCACTCATTTTTCTTACCAAACATGTAGTGCAGATGAGACATTTCCAAAATGTCCAATGGAGTTTCCCTCGAAACCCATTTCAAGATAAGGGAAAACCTTCCCATGAAGTTTGGCTCCTGTAGGCCATCACACATGAGCTTCCTGTAGTGTGTACCCCTAGTACATTCAAAAAATATCCAAACAGTCAATAATTATTTGATAATACAATCCAAATTGATTGTCCATAACCAAGCAAATGACAATAGTAATTAAATTCAATAGGAATTGCAACTTTGTTTACTACAGAAATTGATTTGCTTGGCAATGAGGTGATCCTCAATTGTGGGTCTCTTATGAGAAGCACCATCATATCCATTATGATTTTATGCTTACTAGCATAACATGTACACCCATTTATAATGCGTCCTCCTAACACAATTCTATGCAAGCCAATAGTGATTAGTAGTTGTCAGCAATTTCTCAAATCTGAAATTTACAAATTCAAATTTACAACACATTATGCATACAAACTATTATCACAGCCATGAGACTCTTCTCATGAGGTTTGTCTCTTTCACATGGTAGAATCTAGTCTTTGTCATGGTCTTACCTGCTTTTCCATGCTCCAAACAATCTCCCTGAAACCTGAACTTCAATCAGCCAAACACTTGGTAAGTCTTGATGCCTATAAAATTTTCCATTGCTACAACAATCACTGAAGCATTTTCAGAATTTATAAAATTCAAACATTTTCAGCTGTTAATCAGATCAGTATTACCAAAACTCATTTACTTCATACGATCATTATCATACTTTAAATTACAGGGTACAGTCACATCATTCATGTAATTTAAATGAAATCTTTAGATACTCCTTACTTCACAAGTATATCATTCGTACCACCTTGCTCTTTCATAGAGAATTTTTGGCATCCAATTGATCATGACTACCCTCTTCATGCACTTACTATCCTACATTCATAACAGCCTTTGAAATGGTTCCTGAATTGTCATCAATTCTTCATTTCATCCATTAGTTATTCATAATATCACATGCACTTATCTCAATGCATTCATGCAATGCATCACAACATTTGCACCTATACTTATGCAATCTATCACTCACACCCTTCATATGTATCCATTCAATGCATAGCTACAAGATTCATAAAATATTTTAATGTATATCCATTCAATGCTAACTTACATTGATTTAGGAATACTATGCATTCAACATACCATGCATGGCCTAACCATGACTACTTCATATAGGATGCATTACTATAATCAAGATCATCAGTACTTACTTTCCTTACGCTACTAAGCTCAGTCAACATATACAGGCATGACATATTTCTATATGAATGTAGTATAACATTCAAATATCCACATGGTATGAGGTCTCTTACCTTTACCACTCCATGGAATTTGTCATAGTCAAACTCTTACCTTCATGGGTCCTACTTACACCCTTGTCATTACCAGTTTGGTTGGTCCCTGGCAAGAGATTGCAGAATTTGCTCACCAACTTTTGATTATGGACTTGTTGCCTTATCCCTTTCTCCAGAGGGTTTCTAGTCATCTTTGTCCACATCAGCAACATATTCAGCCAGGTCCATGTTGTCATTGGTTTTTCCACTAATGCCAACACCAATGCAATAACTATCATTAGTGGTTCATTATAAATGTATAATCCTCAATATCCTATGTATGCAAAGCATACCCTCAAAAATTTATGAAATGTAGTTATAATCAACAAGATAGGGTTTAAGGAAACTTCCCTTTTCAAGTCCCACATCCTTGTATGGAACTCCTCTTCCACACAACAGCTAGTTTGACTTCATGGTCTTGCTACCTCTAGGCATGCAATTTCCCGGATTTGTCCATTTGATAGCAGCAACTTTCTCTTTCAGGCCATCATTAGCACTTTGCTGCTCCACACTTAGATTCAGGTGATTCTCCCTTGTTCCCTGCTGGATAATATTTCCAACGCCTATCCACATGCTTCATTCTGACCTCGGGTGTGAAAACCACACCACTTCTAAAATGATGACATTCATCAAATTTAGGCAAAACACTCAACTGTGTTTTGATCTGAATTGTTAATTTCAGCCACCTAGAATTTTCTTCCTTTTCAACCCTGTGATCCACTAACATTCTACTAAAATCCACTAAAAACATGCTGAAAGATAGTCGAAAACTGCATGAAAATCACTGAGAATTTCCTTCAAAAAAAAGACTAAATCTTTTTAAGCCAAATTGGCCCTTCTTCCAACTAACTTTCCAACATTGCGGTGGTCAAAACAACTACACTTTCAATTTGCATCAGCGATCAGATCATCTATTGATCAAGTGCATAGTCTCTTAAGCATCTGTAATGGCAGAAAGTGTTCTTACTTCAATTTCCATGGGCAAACGTCTAGACTTCCGATCGGCGATGTCAACTACTGCTCATTAGGCGCACAGTCCTTTGGGAAGCCACAATGGTGGGTTTACAATATTTTTTTTCCTTCCAATCGAAGATCTGAACCTTAATACTTCTCCGATGACCTTATACAAAAATATTCAAAAATTTCCAATATTTTATTCTGCAGCTGAAACTTCTAAATTGAAGCTGTATCGACCCTGCAGTGGTCTATCGTCCTGAAATTCATCAGCGATAGCATAGGATAACCTGTTGCGTCAATGGCTGGGTACCCTACGCATCAGATGGTTAGTCATCAAGCCTTCCATAACTACATCCCACAATCAAACTAAGTCTTCTGCAGCTCCTAACTTTGTCAGCGGTCAGAGCCTCTAGAGACCATAGCATCGGCACTTGGATGCACTCCCCGTTAGGTGGTTAGTCTTCTCGATCTCCGTAACAACGGACATTCAACAAACTTTGATGTAGCTCATCAGCAACCACATCCTCTGATCATCGCCAATGTGATCAACTAACCATCACCGATGGCCAATGGTTCCATGACTTAGAAAAAAAAATTTGAATTTTTTTTTTCTCTTTCGCTGATTCATTTAACTGTCGGTTGACGGGATCTTCCTTTATATTCCACCGACTCTATCAGCTCTATCTTCCCTTATACATCACCACATCAACTAATAACCACCTCGGCATTGGCAAGTGTAATCTATAACCATCGGAGGGTTAGTGGACTAGGATTCCGCAACGGCGGCACTTTGTTCCACTAATTCCCTCCGCTGTAGTCGTCAACTTTCACCACATTGGCAACATGATCAGTTGTGCATCGACGATGTGATCAATAATCATCGTTGATCACCAATGGTCCCATTACTTTGTCAAATTTTCCAAAATTCCCCAGTGTCAGCTGTCACAGGCTCTATGCGTCGGAAGCATAGTGGTCTAGCCATCTGCAACGGCGGGTGCTCGATCAATTAATCTCCGTCAATGATTTCAACACTTAAACAAAATTTCAAAACTTTCTTCTTCTGTCAGTGGTCAGAACCACTAGCACTGGTGCATCGGCATTTTAGTCCCCATGACAGCTGCAACGGTTGAAACCCATTCAACTAACTCTTGCCGATGTTCATCGGTAGTTTACTCGTCTAACCATCGGCAATGAGAAAAACTATCTTCCGTCGATGGTTGGAATTAGAAAAATGTTTGAAATTCTTCTTCTCTCTCTTCCTTTTCGAACTTCACCAGTTCAACTATCTTCTATTTGTCGAAAAAAAAGTTCAATCAGCAGCCACAATGGCAGCTCATCATTTTTCGATATTTTTTCGATCGGTGGCCCAATCCGTTAATATGTTTCGATTGGCGGCTGAAGCATAACTTGATCGGCATCAGCAGTTGAAACGTTTTCTCATCAGAAGGATAGTGCTCTAGGCTTCCACAATGGTGGGCGCATGAACCACTAACTTCCTCCAATCGTCGATGATTTCAGGCCTTAGAAAAAAAAATTTAAACTTTCTTTATGACATCGACAGTCGCCGGCTCTATCCGTCGGAGGCATAGTGGTCTAGCCATCCGCAATGGCAGCAGTCAATTGGCTAAGCATTGGCGATCCATCTGTCTAAGCCTTTCGATGTGTCAATGGCCAAACACTTAGAAATTTTTCAAAATTTATCCTCCGCAGCCTTCCGCCGCATCGGCTGTCAGATCAACTATCCGTCGGGTGGCCTTCCCACTAACTGCTCCGATGGGCTGATAGTTCTAGCACTTAGAAATTTTCTGAGTTTTCTTGTCTTCACCCATCTTTTCCTAGTTTCTTCTAGACAATAGGTAACCTGCCCCTGTTATCTAATATGTCATGGCCCATTCAGGCCCACGCTGCAACCTTTGGCTCTAATACCACACTGTAACGTCCCCTACCCTCTGACCGACGAAGAGGACGCTACTAACACCAAACATACGGGAAAACAACCCCATGAACATGAACAGGCATATAATGCTGAAATAAAAAACTTAAACATAATACATACTAAGATGCATAAACCTTCATATGCATAGCAGAAGCAAACAAACATTCATTCAAGCATGCCACATGTTCATCATACTCATTAATTAGTAAATATAATTGCAGAGGTAAAATGGACATGAATACTCATATGATAAGAACACATCCCGCAACCAGCTACGTTGCTGCAACATTCCACCCAACCATAGGCCAGTGTCCTCATCAATCTCTCAGCAACACTGCCACCCCCAAGTTGGGCATGATTCCTCAAGGAATAAGGGTCAAGCAGGCTTACACATAGCCAAGGTACACCAATCAGCCAAGCCCACACATTAGGGTTTATCAGGCTATCAAGGAGCTAGAAAAGGCTAAATGCTAAGTTGGTGGACTCAAACACTAGTTTTCTAAAGAAAAGCCAGCCTCTAATCCTATTCTCAACAGTCCAAATACCAACCACTGCATACCACAGTAAAACAAACAGTTCATGACTTTGTGAAGAAGATGAAGACAACAGGGTGACAACCCCAAACCAAAAGGTGAAACACAGTTCAGGTCAAACAACACTTCAGAGTTTTTCTTGGCCCTAGCGTGGCCAAAACAACTCAGCAACAATCCCAATAACCTCAGCAACCAAGAAGCAACCCAAAACCAAGGTAAATCAACATCCATAACTCACAATGAAACGATGGCAAAATTCCACAGTCCACAATAGAAAAGAAACTGAACTTCCAGCATGGACAGGGGGAAACGCAGTCGAGCAGAACACAGGTACTCACAGCAATCCTCAACCAATACCACCATAAAAAGGGAGAAAATACAGCCAAGCAAATTGTGGCAAACAGCAGCCCAATACAACTACAAACCCACAGCACACAAATCCCACTGCAATTGCTGGGAAATCTCACATAGACTGGGAATGGAAAAACCAGATTTCCAATCTCTATGTGAGAGACAAAACGCAACCCCCAGAACTATGGATGCCATTACAGACACAATTTAAATGATGGAAATAATAGGATAGTACCCTATCTGATAAAGATGCAAAAAAATACACAAAACTCTGCATGAAACTGAGTAAAGAATCAAGCCGCGGCCATCAAATTCGTGGGGCAAAGGAAGAGCTAGCATGCTCGCAAACCAACAATCGGTGAGGTAGAAAAAGGACCCCAACAATGGAATGTGGAACCCCTTTTAACTCAGCCCACGTGAGAGGAGATGAAAATACTCGCGATCCACATAGTGGGCAGACCATCTGTTACCCAGAAGGCACATCATGGAGAGTGGGTGCAGGTGTGAGCATGGTGGTGGTTTTATGGGCAGCCAATCGTTGTCCCTCCTAACAACAGAAAACTAAGGTGGTGGTTTAAGGAGACAAAAAGAGAGTGGCGACACGTGGATTTTCCCCATGGGTCTAGGTTTAGCAATCCCCCTGCTTACCCTTGGGAATCATGCCCTTTTCATTTAACGTTGCACCATCATAGCTGGCTGTAGGTTTAATTAAATTGATGTGCGTATTTACATGATGCCAAAGCTATAATGTGCCAGATAGCATGATATACCATCGGCAACGATCCCTATTGTCGAAACATAACACAGCCAAATTGATGGTGGGGCTTTTGACTTAGATCCTCACCATGATTAATTACAAAATATACATGATGTACCCTTTAATGTAAATGGGTTCAAAACCAAGGTATTACAGGAGATGGATATGGTGATATTAAGAGAGAGAGAGGGAGAGTGGGGGTGTTAGAGAGGGGGGGTTTAGAGACATTGGGAGAGAGAGGTGGGGTTAGAAAGAGAGAAAGAGAGAGAAAAGGGGGGGTTTAAAAGAGAAGAAGGAAAAAAATATGCATTTTTTATTAACATGTGCACATTAATCACACTTATAGGTTAGTAAGACATGCATGTTATTTCTTAAAAACAAATGTACAAATGTTATTTACATGATCGCTTTTTAAATTAAAAAATGCCATAATTAACTTTTTCCACCTACATGTGGATGAATTGTCTACTTTGCTTTTAGGTACATATTTTCAAACCTATAGGTTTGGTCTACAACTAATGAAACAATACATCTTTTCGTTCCCCCTTTTTTTACCTCGAATCTACATATGTGTTATTGTTTGTTCAATTTTTCTAATATCTTTATTGTATATATAATGTGATTCCTCCCAAGTTATAATATTTTATAATATTATGTGTATGTTTACTTATAAGTTATGTCGGGAGGAGAGGCAAAGGGAGAGAGGGATTTTGAGGGGGTGGCAGTCAGAGAGAGAGAGAGAGCAAGGGATGGGCGGATATAGCGAGAGGGGGGAGGTAGGGACAAAGTGGGGAATGGGGGGGTAGGGAGAACGAGGAGAGCTGAAGAGAGAGGGAGAGGGAGGGAGAGAGTAAGAGAGGAAGAGAGGGAGATAGAGGGATAGATAGAGGTAGCTAGATGGAGGGAGGGAGAGAGAGATATAGTGAGAGAGAGATAAATGGTTAGGGAGAAGGGAGAGGGAGAGAGAGAGGAAGGGAGGTAGAGAAGGAGAGAGGGATGGAGGGACAGAAATGGGGATTTGGGAGGGAGGGAGGGTGGGAGAGAGATAGGGGGGGTAGGGGTCAAGATGGAGGGAGGAAGGGATGGAACGAGGAAGAGAGAGAGTGTGTGGTTGGAGGAGGGGATTACACACACACACAGAGAAAGAGAGATATTTTGTGTATGTTAGAGAGAGAGTGAGAGTTAGATTATGTGAGAGGGGGGGGGATAATGAGATTGTGAGATAGAGTGTGCAAGAGAGATAGAGAGAGTGAGAGAGTGTGAGTGAAATAATGAGAGAGAGAGAGAGGTGGAGGGTTAAGGGTGGGGTAGGGAGAGAAAGAGAGGGTGGGAGTGGGGTTAGGTGTAGGTGAAGAGGGGATAGAGAGAGAGATATATTGGGGGGTTATTAGTTGAGGGGAGTAGGATATAGGCTATTGGTATATGGGATATGGATAGGGGTTATATTTAGAGAGGGAGTGAGAGTGGGGGTGTTAGAGAGTAGGGGGTTTATAGAAATTGGGAGAGAGAGAGAGGGAGAAAGGGGGTTTAAAAGAGAAGGAAAATAATGTGCATTTTTTTATTAACATGTGAAAATTAATAACACTTTTGGGATAGTAAAACATGCATTTTGTTTATTAAACACAAATGTACACACATTATGAACATAATCGCTTTTTAAATTAAAAAATGGCACAATTGAATTTTTCCACTTACATGGTGGATGAATTGTTTACTTTGGTTTTAGGTAAATATTGTGAAACCTATAGGTTGGACCTACAACTAACAAAAAAATCCATCTTTCTATTCCATATTTTTTCACCTTGAATCTACATATCCTCTATTGTTCAATTTTTCTAATATCCTTATTGTATATATAATGTTTGATTCCTTCCATTTTATAATATTTATAATATTGTGTGTATTTTTACTTATAAGCTTTGACAACATTTTAACAGTATATGTTAGGTTTAGAAACGTAAATCGTATATATAATCTTTTGATTTTTATAATGTTATATGTTAGTTTTATAAAAGTAAACCATGTATATAGTAATTTTTTTGTGTTTTTAAAATGTTTGTTTGTTTGATTTTTATAATTTCTTATTTGTATATATAATGTTTATTTTTTCTAATTCATAATATTTTTGTATGGATTTACTTCTAAGTTATGTTATTCATTTTTCATTTGTTTCATTGTGTCTTTTCCAAATTAGACATAGGCTAATGATTCGCTTATGCTAGAATTAGTTGGCTAGTTTAAGCTAGGATATGAAAGGATCATCTATGATAGGTTAAGTTTGTGAATAAGAAAAGGAATCTTACCTTATACTAATGTAGTGTAGGCTTAGGGTATAATATGCAATGTGGATTAATGTTAGGATAGGATAAGCTTAAGGTAACTAAGGGGAGAGAGAGGGAGAGAGAGGGGGAGAGGGAGAGGGAGAGGGAGAAAGGAAGGCAGAGGAAGGGGTAGGGGAGGGGAAGAGGGAGGGTAGGATAAGCTTAAGATAACTAAGGAGAGAAAGGGAGAGGGAGAGAGGGGGGGAGGGAGAGAGGGGGG
>LPNX010175219.1:4689-108071 GCA_001517045.1 Pseudotsuga menziesii
ATCGAGTTGGCTTTCCTGGACTTGTTAAAACTTCACAGGGAAGGAAAGGAAGAAGTTTTCTCTTGTTTTCAATAATGGCAGCATGTCATCCTTGAACATAGCACTCTTTGCCTTCCGATACCCATGTTTCAGTGTACATCTATGTTCAGCTACCACTTTGAGTTTTCTGACTCCTCCTCTTGTCCATTATACCTGGGGAATCTGATCATGTCTCCTACATGACAGATAAGTCTAGTTGTCCTATCTATCTGTTATACGCTGCCTTGGGTCATCTCTGTGTCGTGCTCACTGTTCAAGGATTCTTCTCACTATCTGATTTATAAGCCTGATCCAATCACCGTTATATCTATTATCCTTTTCTTTGTGTCTACCTTCTTTTGCCCAGTTCCTAGTCACTCTTGTGATCTGTTGGAGGATCTATTGCCTTCCCTATCACAGTATGGTTCAGTTTCAGCACTTCCTGATGACGAAGACCTCGAGTTTGACGGTAGTACCTCTGGATTCACTTTCATCATTGGTGAACTCCTTTGCTTCAGTTGTCAATTATCATCTATTGGTTGACAAACTGTTGAATCCTCTCCATGTTCGACTTCAGCTTACCCTTATTCACATGGCTTGGATTGTACTTGGTTCTTTGGGATCTTGTATGAAGACCTTAGTTCTTCATTTATGAACTAAGTTGCGCAAGACTATGTTCCGTTTCTATATCCAGCTTCCAGATCTTTGAAGACGCATCATTGTTATATTGTGGCTTTGATCCACCTTTGTACATACGTGGTTTTACCCGTATTATATGATGTACTCTCATATTGTAAAGGAGCTAGTGTTCCAGTAAATTGAACATAGCATCCTCAGATATAGTTTTGTATATGACATTATTATGTATTGGTTTCAGGTACTCCTTCTGCTCCACTGGACTTATGAGTTTCTCCAGAGTTAGTATTATAATGTATTTCGGCCATCGTTTCCCTCTGACCTCACACATTAGGGGGCATCTGTTATACAGCTGTTTGGCACCTCTCCGTCCGAGTGCTGACATCCCTCAGGTCGGCACACAAAAGGACACTTATGGATTAAGGTTTGCCTGGTTTCATTATACCTTGGTTGATGATGAAATACATTACCTATATGCCCAGCTGGTTACTTTGCTATTTTGAGATTTTGAGTGCATGCGCGACTATCTCTCTTGACATATCGCGCATATGCGCGGGTATTATGTTCAGCAGGTCGCTCATATATATATGCGCGGGTTGCTCTTGTACAGAGTCGCGCATGATGCGCGGGTTGCCTTACTACAGACCCGCGCATATCTTCCTCAAAATTAGTTTTTAAAAACACGCGTTAATGGGAGATTAGTTGTTTCATTTACCTTAATCCCATTAACTGCTACAACCTCCCTAACCTTCGAGAACTGCCTCATTTCCTTCAGATAAATAGAGGCCTTGGGGAGGGGTTTGAGAGATATACTTGGAGAGCAAAGTTATGCTGGTGGATTTTCTACAGAACCTTTGGAGCAGAGAAACTCAGAGTCCTTTGGTGACAGAGGAGTCCCTTGTTCAGACATTGGGTTGTAACCTAAACTCTCTCTATTATTGTTAATAAAGCGGATTACTTCTTCCATATTGTGTTTCATATGTTGTGGCTTGGTAAATGTTTATATTTCATTATAATATGTGATTTGCATAACCTGCATCTTTATATATGAATCATACTGTATATTGGAAGAATCTTTGTTAACAGGTTGAAGGAGGAACTATCCTGGAGATTGTAGAAGTGAAGCAAAGAGGAAGGAGTTAGCCTAGATCAACCTTCGTTTATTACAAGTAAGTTCCTGCTACTTCCCTATTTCCTATTTGTGCTTTTATAATCAAATTGTCTGCAAGGTCATAGTATGTTGGTAACCCCCAGACCTAGGTTATTAGGTGAATTATCCATTACAACATTGAGTCTAACAATAAACCCTTCACTCTCAAAGTTATACTATTTGAAATAATTTTACAGATGCAATTACATATTGATATGGACGTAAATTCTTCAAGTGAAGAAGAGTAGTCTGTCTTTGGAATAACAAAAATTGAAGTTGCATTAAAGGTTTCCAACATTCTTCCACTGGATATAGATTTATCTATAACCCTAAATAAATATTCCTTAATTACCTAAACAAAACCTATGAAATTTCAATTGGTTATCCATTTGGATCATGACTTTTGTCCCTTTTGAAACAATGGAAAACTTCTTCCAATTCACCATTTGATACTTCTTCCAAAATCCTCCCTAATTCCTCTTGAGAGATAAATATTAATAAGATCTCATTAGAACATTCTCAACTATACTTACGCTACTATATTCCTTATAAGTCTCTCTAGTGCTCCATCCTAGTTTTGGGAATGTCTTAAAAACTTGAAACTATATCTCCATTGGTTATATCTACCATCTAGATTGTGTTAATATTTTTCTTATGAATAGCATATGGATGCAAATACTTAGTATTTTCATCACCCTTTTCAAGCCACCAGGCTCTACTTTTTAACCTCCATTCTATATTTCTATCCTCCAACAACTTCCTCTTCCTTTTTTCCAACTCGTAGATCCCACATTTAAATTGCTTTGATGGAAAACCAACCAAATCTTTCTTGCACAAGCAATCAAGTTGTTCCTCCTACTCTTCTAAATCCATGTCACCTTTTAACTTTTCGTTAGGATATCAAGACACAACCACCTTCTTTATCTGTTTTAGATTTTCCTCAAATTGAATTAATATTGATTCTCTTTCAGTCCCATTAAAAGGAGACTAGGTATCCTTAATTAATTTACAAAGTTTTCCTATTTAATTTAGGGGAGATTAAATTAAAAGTACTAGGGGTTTCCTCGCAACCTTGGCCATCTCTTAAAGAATTGGCAAGTGATTAGATTCTCCACCCAATACCACCCAATGTCTGATCCTAAATGTATCATTGATAAACCCTTGTGATAGTAAAATTTTGTGTAATCTCGTAGAAATATTATCATATACCATCCTCTTATTTCTCCACCAATAACTTAGTTTTATCGACTCTATATCAATTAAACCATTATTATTTGGTATTTGAGTGAAAATTAGTTAAAGGATATTCTTGAGCCACTTGAACCCATATTTATGCTCTACCTAAAGATAAATTCAAATCCCTAGAATAAGATTGCTTTAATTCAAAAAGTGCATACCAAACAACTTCTCCCTGAATACCACGTTATCATTATAGGGTCCATATAAGTTTATGACACTTCTCTCCTTTCATAGCTTTTGGGAGTAAAGATAAGTTCCCAAACCTGAATTACAAGAAAAGAGTTAGTGCAACAAAATGATCGAGAAAACCACCCATGAATTAACCCTTCTAAATGACCTCAAGCATTAATGAAAAAAACCATCCCACAAACAATTTCCCACCATTGGCCATAGTCTCTTGCAACATAATAACATATTATTTGTGGGAATCCACAAGTTTCTTAAGGACATTTTTTAGGAGCTTCTTGGACCTCAAGAATTAAGTCTTATCATGGCCCCCCTTCCACAAAGGGGCCATTTTCTATAAGAAGCCCTAATATTGAGGATTGTTTCCTCGACAAGAACTCAAAATTTTCCTTTTCTTGAGATAGAGATAAAAAGTATTTCCTAACCCTATTAGATCCTCTCACCTCTTTCCCATATTTCATTACAAGCCCATGATCAAACTCGCCACCTTTAGAAATAAAGGAACCTTTCTTGTTCTCAATTCATATCTTGTATCACTGGACATTTTTTAATGCTTCACTTTTGATTTATTACAAACCCTAAATAGATTGTGGGCCTCCTTGAAACAAAGATTGCCATAATTATCTAATTATCGTCACTCATAATTATAGTAGCTATATACTATTGAGAGGAGTCCCAACCTCATAGATCAAACATAAGATATTCATTTATGCTTATTAGCCCATGTATATTGACATCTATTCTATACGAAATACCTAATTCTACCCCCTTTCCTATAGAAAAATCCAAACTGAGTGGGGCTAGATATTTTACTAACTTGCCTAATTTCTTCAAATGATCCTCCCATAAATTGCCAATGTTGGGGGTCAAATCCTAATCTATTGATTTTTTTATGGTTATTTTCATAAGTATTTTCCTTACTTACCTACATATTGTTTCAAACATTCTTCTCGTGTAGGAGATACCCCTTTTCTAATGTTGACGCTATCAATGGGTCCCCCTTATTTTCAACCATACTTTGATTCTTCAAAACATACAATTTCTTCCTAAAATGTAGAATACAATCCATATGTCATTTCCCCATCCATCATCTCCGACCATAGGAGGGGGTTATTTACAAATTACAGGTTTCTAAATTTCACCCATGGTCCATAATATGAATTCATAAATAATAAATGTATGTGTAAATGTAGAAATTCAAAACACAACATAATTTAAAACACTATCCACACATAAATCATGCATAAACAAGCATATTATTCACATGAAGAAAATACAATCAATCCACATTCATATACATGAGAATACTTATCTTTTAACAAAGAAGATCCAAGCAATTGGTTGTGTAAGAGGGATTTTCCGTCCAATAGCAGGTATCAACTGTAGATACCACCCCTAAGCTGGTCTATGAGTCTACTAGGTCGAAGGAAATACCTACATGCTTCTTTATCTTACCTCACAACCCATTTTCTCTCATGCTTATCCAAACTGCCCACCTTTGAGCATTTATAGAGATCTCACTCATCCATCCTAACCATGGCACTCTTTACTACATCCCCACACAACACAAGGAAGACATTTCCCTTTGCTACTCCACAGTTCCCTAAGGAAATCCAACCCTTACAATGTTTACCAATGTGTACAAAAAGATTCCAATTTGCTGTATGTTGTTGGAGAACCTCCTATAACCTTAATCATGGATTCTCAAGCACGCGTAAGTGACAAAAAATAATGGGTAAAGGTTCCTCCATTGTTGAGTGTCAACCTTAGAACCCATCATTTTGTTGCCATGTGCCTTAAATGAGACAATGTAATTCTATATCCAACTGACCCTATCCTCTCAAGAACTTTAAATGGCCCACAAAATCCTCGTGATAGCTTGACACAACTTCTAAGATTTCAAGGAAGTCTTCTTTGGCCTCACTCGAAGGTAAACATGATCTTGAATGTAGAATTCCCTATGCACTTGATTCTTATATGCATAGCTTTTCCTTCTATCTTGGGTTTCCTTTAAATTCCACCTAATATTTGTAGCCTCTTGTCCCATTTCCCTAAGAATTTATGGTCCTGTTGCAGCTGCAACTTTTTTCCCAAATTTTTAAAATTTTGGATCCTCCTTTTGATTTTATCTTGTTTGAGATTAGTTGGATTCCTAAACTCTATTTTTTTCCCTTGCTACAATTTTGGATCGTTTGAAGTTGAATTGAGGTCAACTGTTTTCTTGCTTTTCGGAAAACTGTTTTCGTCTGCTAATGCTTTGACTGTGGAGTTTAAAGTTTTGATTTGAAATGTTTTCCTTTTTGATTTGAAATGGTTGTCCTTCATCGCTGTCGGAGGTTAGTTGAAGTCTGAGTCGAAACTTTTCTCTATACTGTATCGGAGGTTAAACGAACTAACTTTAACGCTGCCTAGCCGAGCACTTAACGCTTTGTTTTTATGTTTGCTTATCGCTGTCGGAGGTGTTTTGAATAGTGAATCAGGGTTCTAGTCTCAAGCAACGCCGCCATTACAGAGGCCTTGTTGTTTATCTCGCTAACGCTGCGGGTGTGCTTAGTTGTAAGTCCGCCGATCCGTAGTTTTAGAACCTCTGATTGCCGACGTTTTTATTGTTGTGGAAGCCTAGTCAACTTTTCTTTGCCACTGTTTGGGAGTTGAATGATCTAATATTATTGTCTTTTTCATCGACACTGCAGAAAACGTGTAGTCTTTGTTTTATTTGAATGCTTACCTTTTGATTTTTCACTGTCGAAAGTCTGTTAATGTTTGCGTCGGGGCATTAGTTATCTATGTTGCCGACGTTTCGGAAGGGAAATGAAGAATGACTCGACGAACAGTTTTAATCCTCACCGATTCCGTGGTTTTTATTGTTCAAACCTTTTGATTTTTGATGACTATGTTTTTTCCGACCTTTAGCACTTAGTCCTTCTGCTCGCCGATGCCGATGTGTTTAGTTGGTAGCGGTTCAGATTTTTGATGCATGATTACGGTAGCGTTTAGTTCTGAAGCACCGACATGGCGGAGATGTTGAGGCATGAGTCACCGTTACTTAGCGTTAAGGTTCTACGACGCTGATAGTCTTAATAGTCTCGCAGAAATCGTAGTCTGTCTGAATCCTGCCGTTGCTGCTGGGAATAGGACTATCTTGCCGATGCTTTTGTGGTTCTGACCACCGATAGGGTTTTTTCCCACCATGTTTGTGTGATTTTACTCTATTTTTTGGGCGGCAGAGGTTTCTGATTCTTTTTATCATGATAGATTTTTCACGATGAGAACACAGTGCAGGGCCTGACATTTAATGATTAGTTTTATTTATAGTGTGGTTTATGTTTTCTTGAAGGCGGTCCGTATTAATGGTGAGTTTTTCATTTTAACTGCAGATGTACTTAGAGGAATTTTTTGTTGTTGTTGTCAGATCCATTTTGATGATTGCTGCTACAAAGAAGGCATATCTAAAGGACAAAGCAGAAGGGAGTTGGATGAAGAAAAGAAAGCAAGAAGCAGAGATGTTGCTCAAAGAGGAGATAGTGAAGGTTTGAGATCAAAAGACCAATGGATTATTGAGAAGAATCGTTAAGTGTAGAGGCCCAGACTTGGAAAAGGTTCATCAATTACTAAGCTGTTACCTCTTTATAAAGTGCTCTTAAAATCATAAATCTGAAATGTAACGTTTGTATGAATTATGAGCACTCACAAAAGGACAAAATTGTGAGATTAAAACGGTTGGGGGAGCCCAAAGGTCACCGAGGGGCAGCCCAAGAGTTTTGCTTGTAGTATAAGTATTGGAGAGTTAGATAGTAGGGGGACTTTTTCCCATTGAGATTTGTGAGAACATGTTGTAAGAAGAACTATTTCCTTTTGCAATAAGAATTACAAGTTTCATGTTGGAGAAAGCTTGGTGGAACTTTTCAAATGCTGTGCCATGGATGTGTTGAATGTGAACTATTTCATTTCTAGCTTTGTGTCCATTAACTGTGAGATCGTTCTAACTCTTTGAACCTATGTTCTTGTATGAATGCTCTCTAGTTTATTCTATGAAATTTCCACTATGAGTAATGAATGCTGTTCATAAACAATTAGCTATCTGGTTGTTCATATATCTGTAAATGTTCATGTATTTTGAAATAAATAACAGCTATCTGTGATTTTTCTTAATGCATGCGCAAAACACATTACTCATTGATGAATAATAATCTTGCTCCCTAGGGATAGGTTAGATAGTTAGTTTTAGTTTTCTTGCTGTGTGTGGTTTAGATGAGAGGTAAGAACCTGCGCATCACATTATGACCGCTCCTCGTATTCTCTATCAATTTGCTTTCTTAGATAGGCATGTGCATCTCATACTTAAATAATAAAAAACTAAAACATACACGGTGGACCGGGCCATAACTGGTAAAACCTTTTATTTTGGTTACTTTGACCTACGGTAGCCGGAACATAAACTGGACGGATTCCCCATACCAAATAGTAACAGGCTAATTGGGAACATTTACTGGGGAGAATCCCTAGCTGTTGTTGCCTGCGATTTTCTAGGCCTCAACAGTTTTTGGCTCTAGAAGGAGGGCAGCCAGTGCATGGCTGGCCGAGGAAACTTATTTTCTCGAGATTATTGCACCGGTGATAGTTCTGAAAGCAGTTTGTTTCTCAATTTAATTCCTGAAGAGAAGGGTAAAGAGCATCTGTATTATGTTAATAATGAAGTAGTTAATGATCTAAGAAGACATACTAGGGCATATGTGAAGAAGATTGGAGGATTACCATTTATTCCCATCTTGCCCAGAAGAGAATATAAGAAAAAAGATCATCCTATATTGGAAGATGCAGTGTTGGTTGGAGATTTTGAAGAATTGGTGGAAACAGCCTTACAAGAAGTTGTTCAGCCTTTGAATCAAGTGGGCCCAGATACACCTTATGGTTCACCTGTTCAAACCCCTATTCAGTGACCACCTCACTCTCCACCCAGACTCATGGTAGGCTTAAATGCAAATCAGCCACCCAACCCACCAAATCCACCACCTGCTTGAAAGGCTAGGTCACCTCTAAACCTAGCACCTCCTTTGCATGACTTACCTTAGGATTTTGAGAAAATGTTGCCCAAGTTTGACCCAAGTGAAAAGATTTTGGTAGATGATCATTTGCAAAGCTTTTACTTGGCTATAGAAGGACTAAGGGCGGGAGAACATGATGATGTAGTCTGTAGATTATTTCCACATACCATGAAAGGAGCAACAACTTCATGGTATTTTGCTCTGCCTGCAAACTCAATCACAGACTGGGACACATTTGAAAGAATATTCAGAAGTAAATATGCAGCCCAGAAAACTCATGTAGCTCTAATGAAAGGGTTATGCGCTTTAAAGAAGGAAAGAAAAGAAAAAGTGCATAGTTTTACTCAAAGATTTGCTGCTTATATAAATAACTTTTCTGCAGCTGATAAGCCCTCTGATAAAATTATGATTGAATACTATACTTCAGCTCTTGGGCTTGAATTGGCCATGTTTGCTAAGATGTCAGTCAAGCCTACATTGTCAGAGACTTATGAAGAAGCTGACAGGGTAGAAGCTGAAAAAGAGAGCATAGAAGATTATTCTGAGCCTAAGGATAAGCAATCACATGACTTTGAGGGGATGTTGAAGATGATGAATAAGCTATCTAATAGAGTGATAGATTTGGAAAAAGAAAAGGAAGCGCAAAAATCTTATAAGCCTTACTATGAAAGGAGAGAAGATAACAACCAATTTAAACCTCCTCCACATAGTCCTGCATCAATGAATTTAACTGAGGTGGGTATGGATAACTTTTGCACCTTTCATCAATAGCCTCATTCCGAAAAAAATTGCCCTCAATGGATCAATTCGATGACATTAGTAATGAATCAGCTATTGGACTCTAAACTAACAGAAGCTGATAATGAGGAAGAAAAGGGTAGTAAATCCATGGAAAAACAAGAGGATGATGCTATGGGTTTATGGGACTATGTCTCACTTTTTGATACAGAAGATGAAAGCGATCTAAAACATGGGCATATATCAGAAACAAATGTGACAACGAGAATTCAAGGTTTGATAAAAGAAGACAGTTCAATACTCCTGAAAATTAAGAGACTTCAAGAGAACGCGAAGAAAATTCAAAAAAGCACCACAGCTGACAAAATACCTGAATCCACCGTTACGAGTCAAAATCCAAAGCAAATCAACATGCCTGTTAAACCTGTCAAAGAGAAGATTGATAATGTAAAAAAGAATCTAGAAGAACATAAGATGGAGTATAATATTGTGGAAGATATTAAAAGGGATAAGGCCAATATCTCACTGTTTGAAATGTGTAATGTGCCTCAACAGAAAGAAAAATTGTTAAAAGCACTTGAAGTACCTGAATAAAAGCTTCCCACTGACAATCAATCGGAAGAGGGAGTTGATGAAGCAAGTGGGGAAGGTAAATCTAGGTACAAAACCCCACCATTTCTCTTGACCTTTGAGATTTTCAACCACAATGTGCACAACTGTTTGGTAGACTCAGGGGCATCAGTCAATGTTATGCCTCTTTCAGTCTACAAAAAGATCAATGGATGACCTAAACCATCTACCTAGTAGGTTATTAAGTTAGACAGGACAAATGTGAAGGTAATTGGGGAAATGGAGGATGTTTTGATTCGATTATCTTCAAATGAAAAGGTATGTCAGTTCATCGATATTGTAGTAGCAGACATACCTGAGGCTTATGGACTTGTTTTGAGTCGGAATTGGTCAGCAAAGCTAAATGGATATTTTTCATTAGATTGGTCACATCTGTGGTTGCCTTATAAAGGAAGTCCCAATCAAATAAAGGTATTAAGAGAACCCCACATGAAGCACAATGTTACTCAGCTGGAGGGTAAGAATGAACTAGTGATTTCTGTGTTGGGAAAATATCTAATTGAGCTAGAACTAGGAAACTACCAAGCGAAAGAAGCTAGCAGTACGTCAGACACCCAACCTGATCTCCTTTGGTTTTCATGGGCTGATGAGATTGATTGTAAAATAGTAGATTTAATTTCAGATATAGTTTTTTCAAGACCAGTAGATGTATTTTTTGATAATGGGTATGCCTTTTCAGTCAATCCTAGCCCTTAACCTACAAGTTGCCAGATTTACAGGGGTGGGCAGAGAACTAACCAGTTAGTGGTTTAGTTCTCAAATTTTATTTTCTTGATTATCTTGTACATAAATAAATTGATTGCTTGGTTGTTTATTTTTGATTTATTTTATTTCTATTTGTTTTTAATTTAGATTTTGATTGATTTCAATAAAAGAAGCAAGCTTTTGGTTTCATGGAGAGTATGTCTTACCACTTGGATGGTTTTTCCATCACATACATGAGAGTATGTCTTCAATCACCCAATTTACCCTTTTTGTTTGCCCATTTGTTTGTGGATGGTAGGTAGTGGCAAGTTCAATTGTATACCTAGATATGCAAAATGACTTTTCAAGAAGTTAGAGGTAAATTTTGTATCTCGTTCAGATACAGTTGCTTTAGGTCACTCATGCAATTGAATATTTCTTTCATGAATATTCTTGCTATCTCATCATCCTTGTAAATAGATTTATTTGGAATAAAAGGCACTACCTTAGACAATTTATCCACTAGAACCATGACAAAATCATGCTTTCTTGAAGTAGTTGGCAATCCGGTTATAAAATCCATAGTTACCATTCAAATTTCCATTCTGGAATGGGAAAAAGCTGCAATAAACCTTCACTTGCTGGCATTTTAGGGATCTGGAAATTTAGTTAGCAATGTCTTTTTTCATTCCTAACAAAAAATATTGCTTCCTTGTTGTAGCAATTGTTTTTTGGTATCCTGGGTGAATGGAATATGTAATTTTATGGATTTCATTCATAATAATTCTTCTCAAATATGCAACATTAGGAGTATACATTCTACTTTTCTAAGCAATAAGTCCACCATTCTCTAACCGATAACCCTCATACTTCTCTTCCAAATTATGTTGTTGTAACTTGTCTTTTATTTGCACATAATTCTCATTGTCAACAAGAGAGTCAACAATATTCTGCCTCAAATCTGATTGGAAAATGCTAATGGATACCACATGCATTGTATGCATTTTATTATGAGTGCATTAACCACTTTATTTACTTTCCCCTTTATGTATTTGATCTCAAAATCAAAATCACATATAAATTCCATCCATATAGCTTTCCTTGCATTTAGTCTTGGCTATTCAAACAAATATTTCAGACCACAATGGTCTATCCCAAGCTCAAATTTCCTTCCCGTTAACCCAAAAAATCCCTCACTAAGCTCTACATGACCTACACCACCCAATGACATCCATACACGACCCTTATTTGACCCCCATACCCTAAAAGAGGCTCAAAAATATGAAAAAGGGCTAAAACCTCCAAAAAGGGGCCAAAACCCCTCAAAGGAGATTAAAACCCCCAAAGGAGCTAAAGATTGGGTGAAAGGGGCTAAAAGCCCAAAAAAGGGGCTAAAGCCCCAACCAGTGGCTTAAACCCCTAAAAATCTTGAGAAAAAGTATAAATAGAGGGGTGGGGGTCACTCTCAAAACACTCCTCCTCTCCCTATCGTTATGCTACCTATGTGAGTGCCTTGAGACCCTTTTCCTCTCAAGTCATTCACCCTCCCTCTCCTCCATTCCTCCATTGAGCCATAGCTCCCCATCCATTGAGAGGTGCTCTCCCAAGCTAGGGCATGGTGGCCCATTTCAACCAGAGAAGGTATAAGCTTTGTTTAATGTCATTTTTATTATAGTTTTCTAACATTGTTTGCTTGCAGGTTTATTTCTCATGCTTTTGTTGTAGGTTTCCATTGATGTCTTGCAGCTCCTTTGTTTGCTAACAATGTTGTGCAGGGTTTTAGAGCTTGGCCCTAACCTTGTCTGAAGGGTTTTTCATTTCATTTTCTTTATGTTCTTTCCATTCTCATAGGAACCCTACCCTTCCATCCTATAGACAGAAGGGAGCTGTTCCTACCTGTAGCAAGGGCGAAAGCCCTACTATAGAATTGGCGACCATGCCAGGTTGATCCCACAGGATCCCTGGGTTTAATTTCTGCATTTTAGTTTTTATTTTCCCTAGTTTATTTTTCTTTCAAATCTAGATTAAATCTACCTTTTCATGCATTTTTATTCATAGCTGAGCCTCCTTAAGGCCAAGCTAAGCCCATTCGGCCACAGTACAGGTTACTGTCGGCCGGTCGTGGCTCAGGCAGAAAATTTTTCATCTTTCAGACTAGGTCGCTCTTATCGGGCTGAAAGGTGCGACCAGGTCACTCATTCAGGCCCGAAAGGTGCGATTTTATCCCAGAAAGCAGATCACTTCTGTCTGCAGTTTCTGAGCGACCCCCTCCCCTAATTTGGGGAAAATTTGGCGACCCCCTTGCCACATTTCCCCCAAAAAGAGCGATCTGTCTCTTAGATTCGGATTTTTAAAGTTATTGGGACTGTCAGTGCGGCTCAGCCGCCTCTGTCCATCAATCTATTTTTATTTGATTTTAGTCTCTATTTATTTCATTGCAGCCTATGTAAATCACTGTTAAATCGAATGGTTAATTGGTTAAAAAATCTGATTAAAATTTGGATAAAATTACTATAGGTTGCAATTCTTGATTTGAAAATTAATATCTTGCCTAGCCCTTCCTCCTCTACCCAGTCATCACCCTTTGGGGTATTTTGGGATAAGACGAAGGGTGAAGCTCATATAGTAATAGGCACTTCACCTGTCATTTTTCAAAACCACTAAAAACGGGTGACTTGGAAGGTAGAGGGGGTGGAGATCGATGGGGTTTTCATGGCGTTCGCGTCCTCCCTGTTGACTGACCTTGCATTTGGAGAGTGACCTGAGGATCTACAGATGGGCTTAGTCCCATTGTGCTGAGATCCCAACACCCTTTCCTGGTTGAAGAGAAATACAAGTGTAAGGCAGTCACTGTAGTCAGGTTCAAATTCAGATTCAGGTATGGCATGTATTCAAGTTTCTGTTCACAATTTACTGCTATCATAAACAATTTATTCATGTTATAATTTCTGCAATACAATCTCTGCGGACTATTCATAAACTGTATAAGTAGCCACTAAGTACAATAGAAATATAAAAGACATGCACACAAACCATACCACATAAAACAACCAAACTCAGTTCATGACGCTGAGCTAGCCATTAAAATTTATAATTTACACTAATTTAAACACTTGCAGTCTTTGAGGACATAAGTCCCTGACTACCTTAATCATGGGAAGTACTTGGGCTCAACCTAGTAACTCATTATGAGGGGTACCACGGGAATCCCAAAGTAGCTGACCGCTGAAAGGAATTGCCAAGCGAAATGGGCAACGATCCCCACCGATTCACTAGCACTCCCATGAGGAAAAAGATAAGCATTGCCTCCTGGTAGTCTTGGTGGCCGAGTGACCTCCTGAAAGCTAATAGGAATCCATTAAAACTGGGGTCCAAAATCATTACCATATTTCACCACTTGACATACAAATCATACACAATTGATCCCCAACGTTCTTCCTCACGCCTGAGAGGCGATCCACCACAGTTTGGGTCCTTGAACCAACACTGTCGAGAACATTCTCGATGATGCTCTACACCATCAAAAGGCCACACAACCTCTGATTCAGACTTAGAATCATACCAATCTGAGCCAGACCTGCATACTGCACCATCTAGCCCCATGGATGGTGCAAAACCAAATCCATTTTCTAGCTTAGTGATTGGTACTGGACCCAGGTCCATACCCCAAACCACCACCAACACCCCTGCTGGTGGCCTTAGCATGGTCGTGCAAACCGTCATAAGTCAGCTACCTCCACCCACATTGACCACTCAAACTATCCCACCTGGCATGCATGGGGGCAGTGGTGCTTCCACCTACACTGCCCCGCCTGTCATACATGGGGGCAGTGGCCCTTCCACTCACACAGTTCCGTTTACCACAGTTGGGGGCAGTGGCTCGTCCACAATGGTGCCACAAGTACCCCCAGTTATGCAGGTGCATCATGTCCCTACAAACGCCACCACCATTGCTGCCCCATCTCACATCAACCTTGGGTCAAACCTTCCTTTCATGGCATGCCTCAACCTGCTTGATTTGGCTCGGTTAACAAATGACCCTATTTGCCATCAAACCTTTTGGCCTCCCATGCCAACCAAACTCCCCTTAGACATTCCCAAGTTTGAAGGGAAGGTAGGGGAGTGCCCCCAAAACCATATCATGACATTTCACCTATGGTGCTCATCAAACAACATCATAGATTATTTGATCAGTATTAGACTGCTCCAACACACCCTCACAGGTGCTGCGGCCAAGTGGTACATTGAGCTACCACAAGCCAAGTACCTAGATTTTAACTCCTTGGATTTCATGTTCCTACAGTATTTCCAACTCCCCGTTAGATATGACGAAGGCATGGAGATCTTGCTATCTTGCCACTAGAATACGACGACCCACATAACTGACCACATCCATGAGTGGCGGCAGCGCCTTAGTTTGTGCAGGATTCAACTTGATCAAAGGATATTCCTAGATTGGTTCCTAAAAAATTTGCTACCACCTATAGCAAAGGACGTCGCATCCAAAAGTCCCCAATCTGAAGAGGAGGCCATCTTGAAAGCCCAACACTTTGATATGATCTACGCATAGTTTGGATACCTTTACACTGTCATTCCAAACGCTCCTCATGCAGGCACCTCCTACCAGGATGCACCGGGGGCATCCCATGTCGTAGATGGAATCATAGGTTTTGTCTGCCACCAACCACAACACCATTCGACACCACCTGCAATAGCACCACAACCAAGCAACACCCCCAGTATTGCCTACCAAAACCAAACTCCAGACTATGCAAGAATGGTGTCCCAAACCGGAGCCACAACTTCTTATGCACAACCTGCGCCACTGCAGCAGGCCCAAGCATTAGCTTGGCCGACACAACAATATGTGAGACAAATGCCCAAATTTGTGGCAACTGCACCCACCCAAGTTTACTATGCACCACCGGTGTAAGCCGTTCAAGCCCCCGCCCCTACTCCGCCAGCACCTTTAGGACAGGTGTTTGCACAATAAAACTATCCTAACCAGCCGGCTCCCAATAACCAACAAGGGAAAGCCAGAAATAACCGAGCCCGAAACCAAGGCAACAATCAACCGCAGGGAAGTGGTCAACAACCAAACCCTCCCAACAATGCCTGGGAAAACCGACCAGCCCAAAATCCACAGCAACCAAGCACACCTAGATGCAATGCTCCGTTGTGCACAAATCAACCATGCAAGTTGCGTGAGGTCTACAGGCGCTATACACACGAATGCCCCTTCATGGGTCGCACCAAGCAAGCCATTCACAATGAGGTTTAGCATGCTACCAATACAGCAGCCCAAGCTCAACCCAACTCGGCACCACCAGGACCTCCACCCATGGTCCTCCAAAACCCCGGGGGCACCTATGATAGCAGAAACATGTGTTCACCACCTACTAGCCATGACAAATGAAGAGGTCAATTTACAGACTAGACGAAATCAATACATAACCAAAACCAAACCCGTTGACACATCAACGACATCTACGTCCAAAACAACTAATGCACCTCTTCATCTACCCCCTTTTCCTCTGCACCCCCCCATACGGCGGGTTGCCAACAACGTCACGGCTAGAGCTACTATAAGCTACAACATCATAGATGATTTGGCCCAAACACCTACTCCGTTCAAGCCCCTGCCCCTACTCCACCAACACCTTTAGGACATGTGTTTGCATAATAAAATCGTCCTAACCAACCAGCTCCCAATAACCAACAAGGGCAAGCCAGAAATAACCGAGCCCAGAACCAAGGCAACAATCAACTGTAGGGAAGCGGTCAACAACCAAACCCTCCCAACAATGCCGGGGCAAACCGACCAGCCCAAAATCCTCAGCAACCAAGCGCACCTAGACACAACACTCCGTTGCACACAAATCAACCATGCAAGTTGTGTGAGGTATACTGGCACTATACACACGAATGCCCCTTCATGGGTTGTTCGAAGCAATCCATTCACAATGAGGTTCAACATGCTACCAATACGGCAGCCCAAGCTCAACCCAACCCGACACCACCAGGACATCCACCCATGGTCCTCCAAAACCCATTACCAGTCCAAGGACTGGTAGCAATTGCACCCGCTCCCAAACCCAATCCCAATTCCCTAGGGGCACCTCTGACAGCAGAAACAGGTGTTCACCACCTGCTAGCCATGACAAATGAAGAGGTCAATTTACAGACTAGACAAAATCAGTACATAACCAAAACTGAACCCATTGACACATCAGCGCCATCTACGTCCAAAACAGCCAATGCACCTCTTCATCTACCCCCTTTTCCTCTGCACCCCCCATACGGAAGGTTGCCAACAACGTCATGGCTAGAGTTGCTGTAAGCTACAACATTGTAGATGATTTGGCCCAAACACCTACGACCATGTCCACTCTTGAGGTACTCAAAACTTTCCCAATGCAGTGGAAAGCCTTACTAGCCGCCCTTGGTGCTGTAGACCCCTCTGAATCCAAGTTGATCACATTCGACACGGAGAATGGAGAACCGTGGATGCCATCAACCATTTCCTTCCAAATCCCGGTGTCCATCGGGAATTTGGTCGTGCACCGGTGCATAGTGGATGAGGGGGCATCCACGTGCGTTATGTCTACCCTAGTCTGGCAGAAGCTTGGATCCTTAATTATGCAACCATCCTCTACTACTCTGCGAGCTTATGATGGCCACCCCACTAAAGCCCAAGGAATCCTCCCTCATGTCCCCATCACATTGGCTAAGAAAATAGTGCCGATTGACATAGAGGTTGTCAATGCTCAGTTGGACTATAACCTTCTCATCGAAAGAAGTTATATGTACGCCATGAGAGCCGTAGAATCAACTATTTTCTATCTCATGATGTTCCCTCACGAAGGGAAAATCATGACGGTTGACCAACTCACTTAACACGATCCGCAAGGGCTAATGACACCCACCAATGTTATCCCTATGATTAACACCATTGGTCCGCAAGGGCTAACCGCACCCGCCAATGTTATGCCTACGATCAACACCATGGTTGACAACATACCAGCCTCCTCATTGCTGAATGTGGGCCCTGGGTTGTTTGTCGATACCACCATGACGACTTCTTTCCCCTTAATGTCACCACCACCGACACAAAGCGAGACTGCAAAATTGTGCATGCTCTCATCCAACACTGCTGCACCTAAACTCCAACCGCAGCTGCAACACCAATAGCAGTTGCAGCACCATCCGCAACTGCAACATCATCAACAGCCACAGCATCATCTGCATCCACAACATTAGGCGCAGCCATTACCACAACCTCATCCCCACATGCAACCATTAGGGAGTTATCTGGGCTCCTCCCCAGTCCACAGAATTCCCTTCCTCTTTCCCCTGCCTGATGTCATGAGTAAGCCAGTAATGGCTACTTTAAACTTACCCAATTTCACATTGGGGATTCCTGTGTGGTACCTTCATCCACCTGCCCACCCACCAATGCCCCAAGTAGTCTTAACCCTAGTACAACCCATTGCGGTCGAATCTCATCCTCCACCCGGCCTGCAAAAACTAACCACCGCACCCGCACCCACACCGCCTCACCCCAAAAGGGCCAGGGGAAAAAACGTAAAAGCTACTGCTGAACCTTGATAGATCCTGCCTTGTGCCATCTATGAAGAAGAGGGCCATCCAACTCAAAACTACCCTGAGATTCCTATAATCCGGGCGCACTTGGACACCATGGATACAATAGAAAACCTCCCCGTGGTTGAACTCCCAAGCGGCCCAATAGTGAGAAACAAGTCATTGAGAACAAACCATGCTTGCGCCCTCTGCGGATTGTATGGACACTATTCTCACCATTGCCAGGACTTTTTCAAGTTTCGAACGACTCTAGCCAACCTTCGACAACATTCCCTTGAATCTGAGATCACTCTGATCGAAGAAATCCATCCCCCACATCCTCCTTTCGACACCATGTCCATTTACATGATGTCAAGTACTACAAACCCTCTTGTCTCCACCATCATCGATGGTCCACCAGACCTATCTCTTTTGTTGTTTCCGCAGCTGCAGCCGCAACCTTAGTCGCAACCTCAACCTCAGTTACCAGGGAAACAGTGGGGTTCATTCCTGATCAACATGATCCTTTTCCTTTTCCTACCATCTGGGATCGTGAGTAAGTCTGTCTTAGAAACCCGCAATCTATAGGATTTCACAGTGGGATTTCCTGTGTGGTACCTTGAACCACCTACCCTACCTCTGAGGCCCCAAGATGTGTTGACGCATGTCCAACAAATTGAAATGATGTTGCACTTGTCTCTGGGTTAATCAAAGACTCTTACCATCTCCAGGCCTGCCCCTCTTCCTCCAACAGAGACTGGGGGCAAGGCCACCAAAGCCACAACCAATACCATTTACATGATCTCTACCACCAGTTTCCCTTCTGTCTCGTCAGCTGTCAAGGATCCACCCGATCTATCCCAGTACCACTTAGGCGATGACGGAGAGATCTGTAAGACCACCTCTGGTTTTACCCTGTTCCCTTTAAACCATAGTGTGGAATCGGTTCTTCCCAGAAAATACTAGATTCTGTCACTCCACCTTGCCAAAGACCTTCGTCTTGGCAAGGGGGCATACCTCTTCATTGACTCAGACGGACGCCTCTTGAAGAAGCCTCGCAACAGGCTCTACCTCAAGATATTCTATGACTGATATAACCACTATGAGTCCCTTCTAGCGTAGTTTTTTCCTTTTTTATTTTGCAACGTTTTTACCACAAATCAGAGGCCCCCATTACGGGCAGCATCATTAGCTAATAGGTAGAGTCACCCGGACTCTGTTTGAGACACCCCTCACACCTCTGGGCTAGATATTTCATCCTCTATCTTCTAATGAGACCATCGTCTCATGTTTAACAAGTAATTTTCGGGACCACTTCCCGAAAGTTACCTCGATTTACGAGCCACATCATTGTGATGTAAGTGTATCCATACCTATAGTTGCATTACACTTGCCTACCGCCACTCATGCGGGTTCTCGGGCCATCGCCCGGAAGGCATGTCATTTTATTTCAACATATAGCTGTCCAATCCGCCCACCGCACCTTACGCGGGTTTCCAGACCATTGTCTGGAGGATGGATCATTTCCTTTGCATGCATTTGGCATATAACTGCCTTCGGACTTGCACTCACATCACATGTAGTCCAGTCCATTCACCACAACTCACACACGGCTCTCCTGACCTCTGTCTGAGAGCTACCTCGGTTTCTGTGCCACTACCGCACCGACTTGCGCACCTCTGCCACAATCTATCCCGTGCATGTATTGGTATGTTCAAGAGCCACTTGCTCCATCTATACTACATGAGTGACCTTAAGACCACTCTCCATTGTCCCGACATAGGGGCACCTACAGTGCCCCCTCGATCGATTGACCATACTGGAGTTTCTGTTAAGCTCTTTTCTGACTCCTAAAAGAATGAAAAGATGGCCGAGCGCAACTACTTCCTTTCCTGCTCATTAAAGTATAGGAAAGGGCATCTACATCGTCTCGTTTATCTTTTTTTGCGGAGTATGTAGACCATCAAATGAAAAGGACCACCTTGGCACATTCAAGCCAAGACTGTTCCCCTCTGCATCCTTTTATGCTTTTTCGGGCAGAGGGGCTGAACTTTACAAAAAAGCTCACCTTGGGTTGTCATTAAGCTCTTTTCCAGCCTTCTCATCAAGAAAAAATTACTGAGCAAACTTGGTTTCGTTCATGCTTGTAAAAGTATCCGAATGACCATCTAGTCAGTATAGGCTTAACCTTTCCTAGCCTGACTGGACTACCAACGTTAAAGAAGTCTCCCATCCCCTAAAGGATGGGCGAGCTCTCCTGTGTGTACTTTTATCCTTTTTGGGCACAAGAGACTACCAACGAAAAAGAGCCCCAACTAGAGTCTTCTTCATGCTTTCAGACTCTCTAATTGAAAGCACCATTGAGCATTTACTTTCTCGGGCTCACCAAAAATCCATGAGATCGTACCACAATGGTGTCTTTAGATACCACCCCACAGATAACAGTTTGGCAACATTCCCACTTTGGGTTGCCTTTGTTCAAAGTACTCTATGATGTGTCTTCCTTGGATCCCATCAATATCAAAAGTGTCTACCTCCCCCAAGTATTTCCCATTTGCAGTTACATTCCCGGTATTACAGCTATGATCCCTTTCCCATGAGTTAGTTTCATTTGCTGCCTAGTCCTCCCTGCTGTCATACTCTGAACAAAGGAAGTTTGAGTCCACTACACTCCCTATGCCCCTGTTCAACTCCTTGCCTCCCCCCCCCCATTCAGTGGGTCAGTCCTCAGATTGTCTCACATCTTTTGGTTATCTCCCTTGCGCTTCTGGTCAAGGAAACACCATTGCATTGACCAGGGGCAGGTCTCCCTCTGTCGATGACAACACATGTATTCCAGAGGGTAGACCCAGAGGTCCTTGTATCCTAGTTTCATTAACCTCATTGATGAGTTCCTTGGACCACTTGAGAGGAGTCCTTAGTGCCTCTCGGGATGGTTGTTTCTCATGTGCTCGACTCCAGCTACATCATCGCACTATTGAGATTCGTACAGGGTATTGGTCCATGCAGTATTTGGTCGAAGACCCAGGATGTCAGTTGAATCTAGCACATTGATGAGTCTATTTGAGGGATCACAACAGGTTCATGTCCCTTGTGATTTCTAGGTTGCGTTGGAGATAGTGTTCAGAAGCCCCAATATTGCTTCTATATAGATGTATGATCGATGCAACATACTTGTACCACAGAGACTCTGACTCTTCGTCGGTAAACTATGTACCATTCCAGATCCAGTCGACCATCAGTCATGAAGATATAACATTCCATGAGAATGCCATGGGTCCAATGTAGCCGCGTTCTTCAGATCAGTATTGTATTCAACGTCTCATTGAGGCAACCACTCTTGTAACAACAATTGTACATGATCGACTCGTGTATTATAGAGATTAGATCACATTATTCTTTTGACATCGTTACGAGCATGGGGATGCCTGCCTTGTCCATATACATGTGACACATTATTTGTATCTCACCCATTGATGGGAACCATATTAATACAAAAACCAAAAGCCACCATGCCCTAGCCCAGGAAGCACAACCTCTTCCTAGAAAATCCTATGATGTCCGTCGACCATACGATGAACTCCTGCCCTCACACATCCGGGGGAAATATGTTAACCCAAAAAATCCCTCACTAAGCTCTACATGACCTACACCACCCAATGACATCCATACACGACCCTCATTTGATCCCCACACCCTAAAAAAGGCTCAAAAATATGAAAAAGGGTTTAAAAACCCCTAAAAAGAGCCAAAATAGCTCTTATAGGGGATAAAACCTCCAAAAAGGGGCCAAAACCCCTCAAAGGAGCTTAAAACCCCCAAAGGAGCTAAAGATTGGGCGAAAGGGGCTAAAAGCCCAAAAAAGGGTCTACAGGCCCAACCAGGGGCTTACAACCCTAAAAATATTGAGAAAAAGTATAAAATAGAGGGGTGGGGGTCACTCTCAAAACACTCCTCCTCTTTCTATCGTTATGCTGCTCGTGTGAGTGCCTTGAGACCCTTTGCCTCTTAAGTCATTCACCCTCTCTCTCCTCCATTCCTCCATTGAGCCATAGCTCCCCATCCATTGAGAGGTGCTCTCCCAAGCTAGGGCATGGTGGACCATTTCAACCAGAGAAGGTATAAGCTTTGTTTATTGTCATTTTTATTATAGTTTTCTAACATTGTTTGCTTGCAGGTTTATTTCTCATACTTTTGTTGCAGGTTTCCATTGATGTCTTGCAGTTCCTTTGTTTGCTAACAGTGTTGTGCAGGGTTTTAGAGCTTGGGCCTAACATTGTCTGCATGGTTTTTCATTTCATTTTCTTTTTGTTCTTTCCATTCTCACAGGAACCCTACCCTTCCGTCCTATAGATGGAAGGGAGCTGTTCCTACCTGTAGCAAGGGCGAAAGCCCTACTACACTTCCCTTCAAATAATGCATCCACATTTTCAAAGCGTGCACCATGTCAAACACCAACTAGTAAGGACTTCAATATTCTCTACAAGCACCAACTTTTCGACTTCTGGAACCAACCTGAATGGATGTTAGTCCTTTCGCACAAGTACACGCTTGTAGTGTTCAAGAACCGACCTGAATGGAGTGTGCAATCTCCTCTTCATGTTCTTGAGTACCAATTGAATGGAAGCACTAACTCCCCTTTATGTATTCTCCAACACCAACTGGGAGGAAGCTGCAACTTACTCTCATTGCCCCTTCCCGCCAACTTGAAATAGATTGATTATAACATAGCTGCGACTTCTGTGATTTGCATCCTCATTGATCTACAGTTCATGTCCTCCGAGATCTATGTTTTCTACACTCTACAATATCAACACTTCTATCTATGCAATCTGCATCTTGTTTGATCTGTAATTTGTGTCCTCTTTTATTTGTGTCTGCGTCTTCTGAGATATGCAATATCCACACTCTGCAATATTATGTGATCTGCAATCCAAATTTACAACCTTTGAGATATGCGTCTTCTTATGCTTCTACTGTCTACGATTTTAAGCAATCTGGGATCAACTCTGGATTGATGCACAAACTATTCTTACTTCAAATGCATGTTCCTTGTGCAATCATATCTATGCATCAGTTGCACATTTAGATTTTCACAATCATACTTGTGTGCATAGCATTCTCATCTTCTAAGCCCCATAATATTTATCTTCACAATTATTCAGGCCTCCATCCTTACTTGGATGGATACTTAATGAAGAGATCACTTCCTTTATTTATATAAGTGTTGAGTCACTTCATGAATTACTTCAAAACTATATTTGCACAATGCCGACTAATAATTTATTGACCAACGCATCATTTTATTTATTTGTGCAAGTTTGACATATATTAATGATAGTTTTAAACGACGACATATAAATGATACTTTTGTTTGTTATCACAAAACTTTGACATCGATGACAACTTTATTCTAACAATCTCCCCCTTTGTGATTGATGTCAACAAAAACATAGCTTCCCCTAAACATGATATCTTAACAGAGATGTATACTCCCCCTTTGTGTACTCCCCTTATCATTTAGTTTTATGTAATTTTCTCCTCCTTTGACATCAATGGCAAGGCGATGTGTTTGTGCGAATCCCCCCCAATCTTTATGCTGCATTTTATACTAGTATTTGTGGTTGGACTATTACAACGAACTTCTCCAAGGTTTCTTTTTCATCTGCAACCTTCTCCTTCACTTCATCATCTTGGGCCAAGATGCCTAGTCCCACCTACTAGCCAAGTTACTTACTAGCCAAGTTACTTATAGAGCTCACGATTTCGTATAACAATTCCTTTACTGACATAAGAGTTTACTGCTGTTATTATTTCTAAAATTTAAAACACTGCTTAAAGTATAGAAATAAAACTAAGTATTCTTAGAACAAGCTTATAAATGTACTCTCAACTCTACTTTTAATTGCACTTCCGTAGAGGAAATTTATCAGCTTATTATTGTATTATATCTATAAATGGTCACTTGCACAAATGTCGTCAAGTTGTGAATTCTATCTCCAAATTTCTTCATGACATAGGTAATGTGACAAAATTACCATATCATATTATTTATTTCTAATAACAAGTGATACTAAATTTATTATTGATTAGTTTTACTATCATTTACTACCAAGTCTAATCTAATCTTGATTTGATTCATCTTAGAGCTTTGGTATCTTATGAAGACAAAGATCATGTACTTCCAAGAAGTTTATCTTATACTTAGTACTATTGATTACATTCAAAAGTAGGAGTTATTCTAGGGTGTATTTATTACTTGCTTTCATTTACAAAGTTACGATTTATAAACCAACTCTTTATCCACTAGTGTTTGCATAAACTAGTTCTAACAGCATAGATATGCATCGTTTATGTTTATAAAAAGAAATGTTCAATAGTAGTATAATCAACTCATGTTCAACAACTTTTACTATACTATTGATCTCTTCATAACAAGTTTTATTAAGAAGGATTGTAAGATCCTTATGAAACAAGGGCATCGATGCAAAATATGTTTTGGTTCATTACCACCTAATATTTCAAGGTTTATAATATAAGGTTTATTGATACTACAAAAACCTTGTTCATTAACCTAGCTTGACTTCATAGTTTATCATTGGAATGATACGTTATTGACTTTGTATTTTATAATGTCATTATAGTCGTTGTTTAAATTATTGACAATAATTGGTTGTCCCGACATTGCAGTGACAACTATATCATTCGACCCATTGTGGATGGAATAATTTGGTGGGAACGTGGAACGTTTACCACCGTGCAATGCATAGATTAAAAGCCTCCATTGCAACCCTAACTCCTCATTGTTTGTTGAGGGTTTTGGTCTTTGCTCTGTCTAGTTTACTGCGGCCATGAGGGCTCGCTTGTGCTCGTCTCCAGCTCCTTTGTCTGTGTGTAAAGGAGTGTTGCCACTGTAGTGTGAGAATGGAGAGATACACAGTTTGCATTTGATTTCTCTCTGCATGCATTGCATTGCTGTGCGTGTAGTTGTTCTCTGTCAGTAATTTATATTGTCGATTTCTTGTATGGCCATTTCCAAGGCTTTAATCCTACTCCAGTCGTCGGTGTAGTATGCGTTTTGAGCCCGTTACCTCTATCTTTAGAGAGCACGAAGGTTGCACTGTTCATTGTGCTGGTTGTCTCCTTCATGGCTTCATATTTCTTCGCTTCCAGGTAATAATATGTTTTACCATTGTTTGCAAGTTTTTAAGTTATAGTTACAACTATACAACTCAGTTTCTAAATAAGGTTTTGATATTCACCTGCAGGTTACAGCTTGCTCTTATGCTGGGAAGAACCCTCTCTAAGTTTGAATTGACCAATAGACCTACGGGTAAGCCCCGGTTACAATGTGGGAACTCCCTTCTTGTCAATGGTTAGGGGAAATGGTTTTCAGTTGGGAAGAAAAATACAAGCTCGGTTCCTCCAGTCTTTGGATGTTTGGTATTCAGTTTTTAAATTTAGTTTTTCACTATCACACCCTTGCCTATAGTAGGGTGGCTCCGACCTCGATGCCGTGACTTGTATCACCATTTTCTTGTCTTATAAAAGATACAACAAATGAGGGTTTTAATAACTTGACTGTTAGTTTTGTTTTCAAACCCACGCCACGATGCTGGGTACACCGGCCATGAGCTGGGTGTTGTAAATTTGTTATGTTTTAAGCCTTTCGGCCTGACAGAGTAATACACTTGGTTTAAAATGTTTCTTTTAGCTTCGAGCTCTGTCTCGATTATGAAATGGTTTTATAACTTTTAAAATATGGCTCTGAGGAATTAAAGTCTTTCCTTCTTCGACTGTTAATATAGATAAAGATTTGTTAAGGATTTCTCTTGTAATTAAATAAGTAAATGTGGAGACTATAAGCTTAGTTTTAAGATAAAATTTATTTGTTTATACTTATTAAATTCGGATAAAAACTTAGGGTTACTGTAAAAGAACCCTTAGATAAATATATTCTTAAAATTTATTAATTGTGTTGGTTTCTGTTTACCTATATTATGTTGTTACATTAGTATTAGTAATGTTTATCCGGTTTAAATATTTTCTTTTCTTTAATTAAAAGAGTTTATACAATACTGTAAGTTCTTATTATAAGACTGTACTCAGTCTAGTGCATACTTTAGTATTATAGTTTTTAAATTCTAATTTGTTTATTCTTTTTAAAGAAATACTTTTATAAAAAGAAAGAAAGTAGAGTTAGGGTTTGACCCTCCGGTTAAACCTACACCGATTTAGAGCTTGTTGGAAAATAATTATTCTCGAAATAGGTAAATTCTTAGCTTCATTCTATTTACTGTTTACAATTAAATTTTCATTTGTTTACTGCGCTGTTAATTAGTAAAGATTCAGGGTTATGTAATGTTTTAAACATTAACTTTGATCTTTGATTATTTCTTTCTTGATAGTGTTTATAACATAATCCTATTCTAGTATATGTAAAAATAATAGTTTAAGCTAAATGATTTAAGGGTGGTTGAAACCTTGTTTAGATACTTATTGTATCTCCTATAAGTGTTATTGTAACAATACAATTCTTTACTATAATTCTACTTTAGCACTACTGTTTCTTTTCTAACATAGATATACTCATAAAAATAGTAAACATAACTAACTAGAATACTGTTCTCTTTAATAATAACTTACACACAGTATTAAATTACTCTACTGTCTACAAAATGCAGAGCCATATCTATTATATTCAAGCTCTTATATTTTTCTTTCATCTACTGTAAATATTCTATCTGTGCTGGAGTACGGCCTGGTGTTTTCCAGGTGTGGAAAAACACAGACTAGAAATTATTTTCTGTTCTAACACATTACTTTTCAAATTCATTTCTTCAATAATATACAAAGGCTACTAAATTCTAACATTTGCAAACTGAATATTTAACATTCATATAACAGTCGGACTTAGATTCATCTATATAACACAGGAAAACAAAATAATGTAGAACCTGATTAGGATAGACGACAACAACGTTAGGAGGCCGTTCCTCCCTACCAATCTGCTGGAGAGCACTCAAACAACGCTTCCTCAGGAGCCCCGAGCCTGTTCTTGGTCTTCTTGACTGAGAACTGGTGGAGAAGCAAACAGTAGACTAGTGCAAAATCTCAGTAACACACTCTGCTCTCAACAGTATGATCTTCAGCCTAAAAGTTGTAACTAGATCAAACAACAGTTATCCCCTAAAACACTTTCCACAATTGCCTTCCATTGAATTTCTCTGAAGTACATTCATTCAACCTGAATGATCACTTTCCTAGAATGAGCAGCCTCAGCTCTCTTCAATATGAATTTTTATAAAGATTGCCTAGGTCTTTTGGGTCAGTTGTCATTAATTGAGCCACCTGCTCTGATTCCACTTTCTTGGGGAATCATGACCCCAAATGTAGGGAGGTTTCCACCTGCAACAGTTGAAAGTGGTTTGAGGATGCTGCCACATGTCAGTTTGCTCTCCACCCAGTCTCCTCCACCAATTTGACCAGTAAACACTCTTTTAACAGCTCTCCTAAGATGTTGTCTCCTCCTTTATTTATTTATAATTAAAATATTCAGAATTACATTAAATATCCTTGACTCTACTGAATCATCAATTACAACTTAGCATAAAATTTAACATATTGTCCTAAAATAAAATCAAATAATATAAAATTGTTTTTTTTCAAAATTGGGGCATGTGACAGCCACCTTCTCTCTTCCATGGTAATTGACAATCCATGGTTTTGTTCCATGGTATGGCTTCAAGGCACATTGCACCTCTCTCATCCATGGTATTTCACAACCCATGGTTTTTGACCCATGGTATTGCCCCAAGGCACATTGTAATAATGTTATAAAAAGGCTCTATGCCTTCTCAATAAAGCATTCAAGGATTTTTGACATCCTCCACTTCTCTTATTATATTGCATTATTGGGTTGCTGGTTATGAGTGTCTTTCTTAGTATGGTTTGAGAGTTGAGCCTCAAAGATCTCTCTTTGAGCCTCACCCCTCCATGTGGGCTATTTACTCTATGTATATTATTCTATGCATCAAATGTTAACAATTTTGCAGCTTTAATCTCCTCCTCTCTCGGCATCCAAGCCTTCCAGGTCTCAGCTCCCAAGATCTGGGTCAGTGGTATCAGAGCAGGTACGCTCTCCATGGGAATGAGGGTTTGAGCATAATTCAGGTTCAAAGATCTGTAGAGATTTCCAGCCTCCTTTTGGCACACTCGGAGTCCATTGCTGGGTCATGAACTGTAAGCATCACAGTTGTTCCTCAGGAAATACAGGATATCTAAGTTTCAAGAGGAAGTTCCATGATCTCTACAACATCCAATTTTGCTCTACAAACCCTTGGCAATATACGAACTGAAGATCAACGTGTCTCTATAAATTTCAAACTGATACTGCAACTTACACAGAGAGTTTCAGAGGCTCTTCCATATCTCATTGGAAATATATTTCTGTCATCTAAAATGGGTATTTTTCAGTTTTTCATTTACCTTCATGGTTTGCGAGATATGTTTGTTTGAAGCAACCTATGTCTGTACACAGTGCGACCTCACGTACAACAACTTCAAACAAGTACCATGTAATCTACAGAACATATCAGAGACTTTACCATAGCTCATTGGAAATATACTTTCATTAGCTAAAATTGGTATTTCATGGTTTTTCATTTGGATCTCTGGTTTGAGAGATATCATCGATTGAAGCAACATGTTTCTCAAAAATCAATGCACGCGCGTCCCTTGAGCTTAGGAAACCATTTTCTCACTCCTTGGTCCACCACATAGAAAGTATGTTATATGTATGGAAAGGTCTCTTCAATATCTCAAATGGGTCTTCAACGGAATTCAATTTCATCACCTTTATCAAAATATATGAATGGTTTCGCAGCAAGACATCAACTTCACCAAAGACCATTTTTTTTTACTTTTATGAAATCCTATTGTAATCATGGTTATGGGTTAACCACACAAAACCCATGGTTATGGGTCAACCACATAAAAACCATAGTTATGTATTGTAATCATGGTTAGGGGTCAACCACAAGAAACCCACAGTTAGGGGTCAACCACACAAAACCCACAGTCACAGTTATGGTTATGGGTTAACCACACAAAACCCACGGTTATGGGTTAACCACAGAAAACCCTTATCTTCATTGGCAATTGACAAATTGTAATCATGGTCTCTTTTTAGTATGAAATGATGGGGACCATCATTTTTTAAGGGGGGAAGAATGATCCGAATTTTAGGGGGAATATGGTCTAAATTCGGATGTATGAGTCATAAAAACATTTAATGAGAGGCCACACAATCTCAGTCATCATAAAAGCATTAAACAAAGAGGCGACCCTCTCTCATCCATGGTTTTGTTCCATGGTATGGCTTCAAGGCATATTGCACCTCTCTCATCCATGGTATTTCACAACCCATGGTTTTGATCCATTGTATTTCCCCAAGGCACATTGTAATAATGTTATAAAAAGGCTCTAGGCCTTCTCAATAAAGCATTCAAGTATTTTTGAAATCCTCCACTTCTCTTATTCTATTGCGTTATTGGGTTACTTGTTCTGAGTGTCTTTCTTAGTATGGTTTGGGAGGTGAGGCTCAAAGAACTCTCTTTGAGCTTCACCCCTCCATGTGGTCTATTTACTCTATGTATGTTACTCTATGCATCAAATGTTAACAATTTTGCAGCTTTAATCTCCTCCTCTCTCGGCATCCAAGCCTTCCAGGTCTCAGCCCCCAAGATCCGGATTAGTAATGATCCGAATTTAAGGGGGAATATGGTCTAAATTCGGTGATACCACTGATCCAGGTTTATGCAGGAACACAACATAATACACAAATAACAATAGAAACAAATATGCAGTGAAAATAACACTTCATTTCATTAATCAATAACTGAAACTTGTTTACATACAGAATGGAAATAAACTAGCTAGAGTGCTGGTAGCTTATCTCTGAGAAGAGATGTGGTGGCTACATGCCTCTGAACTCTATGTTACAATGAGGCTCGAAGGCCTATATATTATTGAGAAACAATGGAAGCCCTATACATCCAAAAACCTAACCCTAGGAGGTGAAATGCCAGAATGTGGGCCCAGTTGGGTAACTTGGTACATCAATTTCCTAGGGTCGTAACTTTAGCATACTTCCTCCGTTTGATGCGCATGATACATTGTTAGAAAGATCTATTTAAGGACTACATCAATAAAAAACAAACAACAAGTCTAGAATGGAGTCATTTTTGCACGACCATTCGATGTCGAAAAAATGTCGTTTAGGGCCTCAAAACGGCTCCAAAAGTTTAGGACCCGAAAACTGCCAAAAATAGTAAATTGTGCTACAATTAAGGAAACTAGAAAACTGAAAGAAACAATGGTGGGGGTCCTAAAGGAATAGGTTGGTGGTCACCAATATCCTCCTGAATCATTCCTCTCCCCTTAGGAAACAATGGTCCCCATTGCATTGAGTTCCTCCATGAGATGAGGAAACTTCTGTTGAACTTGGTCCCTGGTGAGCCACTTTCCCTAGTGAAGGAGTTGGCCTGTGTTGACAACTTGATATAGATGGATCTTCTACTGGTGGTGTTCTTAATCTATGTGTCCATAATCTAATCAGTCGTGGCTTGTTCCATGTAGTCGGGGTTTAACTCTATTGGTGTGAGTTGTTCTGCCACGTCTGATGTGTCCAATAGAGGTGGAAAGTAGGGCCAAAGGCGGTCCACATTGAAAAATGGGTGCAGACCAAGGAATGGTGCAATATTGAGCTCGAAGGAATTGTCCCCGACAACCTTGGTCATGGTGTATGGCCCATATCGGAGCGAGCGAAGCTTGCGGTGGGGTCCAGGGAGGCACTCCTTCTGCAAATGTAGCCACACTTTGTCGCCCACCTGGAAGTTGTGTTGCACCTGATGCTGATCATGTCTTTGCTTGTACTTAGCATTGGATCTGTCCAATATGTCATGAACCTGTTGGTGAATGTGCTGAATGTGCTTAATGAAGCTGTTTGCCTTGGAAAATTCAGACTGGATATGAGCTGAATCAGCTTGAGTAGCTGCAAATGGCATGGCTATGTCAATGGGACATAGTGGTTGGAATCCCAAGCCCACCTGAAAGGGGCTATGATTGGTTGAGCTATGGAGGGCCCGGTTATAGTTGTGTTGTACATAGGGGAGGCTCTAATCCCATGTGCGTGGATGCTTTGAGTTATACATGCACAAAATGTGTACGATCATCTTGTTGACGACCTCTGTCTGGCCATCAGTCTGGGGATGGAAAGCTGTGGACTTTGTGAGCTTGGTGTCCGGCATTGACCATAGGCTAGACCAGAATGTACTAAGGAACTTGCTGTCTCGGTCTGAGATTATAGACTGTGGGATCCCAAAGTTTACCCACACTCGTTCAAAGAAGAGTTTAGGAGTGGCTTCTACTGTGATATTATTCTTGCAGGCCATCATTATGGCCATCTTTGAGAATCTGTAAATAACCACAAACAAAGAGTCATTTCCATGCTTAGTAGAAGGAAGGCCCGACATGTAATCCATGGAGATGGATTCCCAAGGTCGACTAGGGGTAGGCAACGAAGTATAGAGGCCTTGCTTCTTGATGGATGGTTTGGCAATGGCGCAGGCAGTGTAGGATCAGATGTACTTCCCCACCTCCTGTCGAGGGTTTGACTAATAGAAATACTTCTGTAGTACTGCCACTATTTTCTCGACCTCAAAATTCCCAGTGGCCCGACTGTAGTGCGCTTCCCAAATCATCTTGGCACGCTCACTTGAAGGAACACAAAGGTGTCCCATGTGACATAGTAGTACATCTTGGAGGTGAAATTTGGGAACTTGGTTTCCCTCAAAGAGCGTCTGGTATGTGTGGCTGAATTTTGGATCGCTCTTGTAGAGAAGCATCTAATTAAAGGTCTCATGCCCATAAGAGTTGAGCACGGTGGTTATCACCACGATCGATGGTCGGCTGAGGCAGTTTGCAACATTATTGGTGCTTGCCTTCTTGTACTTGATGTTCAAATGAAACTGTTGCAGATATGTGGACCACTTCTGATGGTGATTGTTTTGTAACTTCCCTTGTGTCTGCATGAACTGCAGGGGTAGGTGGTCTATGTGGATGATCGTTTCCTTCCCCAAAATGTAATGCTTCCATTGTCGGCAAGCATCTCTTTATCATAAGTGGGATATTTGCTGACTGTGTCGGACAGTGTCTCAATGTGATATGCCACTGGATGTCCTTGTTGAGTAAGGACTTCCCTATTAGCATAGTCAAAGGCATCTGTCTCAATCTCAAATGGTTGTTGCAAGTCTGGTAATGTGAGCACTGGGGCACAACGGAGGCAATGTTTCAATTCTGCAAACGTCTTTTGCTTTGTTTTCGACCAGAAGAATTTTGCTTTCACTCCTCCCTTGGTGACTTGAATCAATGGCCAAGTGATATGAGAGAATCCCAAAATTAACCTGCGGTAGAAATTAGCAAGGCCTAGAAAGCTGCGAAGCTCTGTTAGAGTAGTTGGGGCTGGCCAATCCTGAATGACTTGGATCTTGGTTGGATCCACATGTACCCCACACTCAGCAATAATGTATCCCAGATACTGAACTTGAGTCATGCCAAAAGTGCACTTGCCCAAATTGGCACACAACTTGTGCTGCTGCAATGTTTGGAGGACCTGTCGGATGTGGTGGAGGTGCTCTTCCCAAGTCTGGCTGAAGATCAGGATGTCATTCAAGTACACTACTACAAATGAGTTGGTGAATGGCCACAAGATGTCGTCCATCAGTCTCATGAAGGTTGCAGGATCATTCATCAGCCCAAAAGGCATGACCAACCTTTCGAAAAGGCCCTCCTTGGCTTTGAAGGAAATCTTCCACACATCAGTCGGTTCGATCGGTACTTGGTGATATGTAGACTTTAAGTCGATCTTGCTAAAATATTTCGCCCCTTTAAGCTGGTCTAGAAGATCATCAATTCGTGGGATCAAGTACCTATTTCGGACGGTGATCTTCTTTAGTGCTCGATAGTCAATACAGAGACTCCAAGTCCCATCCTTCTTCTGTACCAACACGATTGGGCTGCCATAGGGCGATGAACTTGGCCGGATGTGACCGTTCTGTAGTAGCTCCTAAATTTGCCTCTTGATTTCATCATTCTCTAGAACAGAGCGTCGATAGATCGGTCCATTGGGAAATGGTGCACCTGGGGTCAAACCGATGGGGTGCTTGACCTGACAGTGGAGAGGCACCCCAGTGGGTGAGGTGAATATGTACTAGTACTCCTCCACGACCTTGTCCATTTGATGTTGTCATGTGGAAGGGCCCCATCTAGAGGTTGTGGCCACGATCTTCTTCTTTCCCTGAGGGCGGCTCATCAAGAAAACAAACTTCCTAGTTTTGGAAATAAGCTTACTGCATTGTTTTGTAGTAACCAAAGAGATAGCGGCAGGAGGTGGTACCTCTGGTATCCTATACAAATTATTTCCCAACGTAATAATAACAGCGTGAGGATGGGACTCATACACAACATGTCGCTTCCATAAGTATGGTTGACCTAATAATACATCGCAAACATCAAGAGGAGCAATATCACATAATACTTCATCGGTGAAGGGCTTGATGCTGTATGGAAGGTGGTGGTGCTGGCTGATGAAGAGATCCCGCCATTGGTGAAGCCACTCGATGGTGTACGGCTGTGGGTGTGCTGTGGTCGACAAAACAAACCGCTTCATGACCTCTACTAAAATCAGGTTCTTTTGGCTCCCACTGTCGACAATGAACTGTGGTGGGGAACCCTTTACCCACATCTGGGAGTGGAAAAGATGCTCCTCCTCCTCTAAATCTTCTAGTTCTTCCTTTTGGATCTTCGTGGTGGCAACGGTGGCATTGGGCTCTGCATCAATAATCTTCTTCCCTCTATCATTCCCCTTCTTGGGTTTTGATTAAGTGTCAGAGTATGCATCTGATTCAGAAGCCTTTATCTCAGCTACCAATGACTACTTGGCCTGACACTCACTTGTGTTGTGAGTGGGGTTCTTATGGAAGTCACACCACTTTCCCGCTTCCTTCTTCGGCTTTGCAGTGTTGCTCTTTGCTTACGGCTTTGGCAATTTTTCTTGAGTCGCCATGCCTTGGTTGTGTCCTTGGTTCTGTGGTTTGGGGCACCTTTCCCTTGCTTCTGATTCACAGATCCAAAGTCTCGCTTTTTCTGTTTGAATTTTTGCTCAATTTTGGCAGCATACCGATATGCTGTACCAAGCGAGGAGATGTCGAGGAACTCCATTTCCTCTTGAATGTATTAATGCAGACAACTGTGGTACTTCAGCACCAAATGTTTCTCTAAATATTTGATACCCAACTTGGTGTGCAGGGTATGGAACAGATTCGTCAGCTCATGCACATCTTGATCTCTTTGTTGCCGAAGCGTCGTCCATTGTATTTACTTGTCCTCATAGCTCTCCATCGGATAATATTGTCCCTTTATGGCAGCTCAGAAATAATTCCAAGTGGGTATGGCCGAGAATAGAGAGGGTTCCTCCTCATCCTTTCTCTCACAGTAGGTTTCCCACCAGTCCTTGACATGGGGGGCGGGTTTGAGTAGAGAAAAGGTAATCTTTTCCCGGTCAGAAAATTCATGAATAGAGAAATATCATTCTAATAGATTCAACCATCTATCTACGATGTCTGCATCTATTCGGCCATCAAATACGGGAATGTCTAAGTTTATTTGTACCTTAAAAGGGGTTGCACCTCCAGAGTGGCTGCTAGATGCAGATTCACCACCAGTGGGAAGTCGTTGAAGGATCTGAGCGAAGTTATCCATCATCGCGTTCCTTTGTTTTTCAAGGGCCTCCTCAAGCAACATTTTGATAGGATCTTCTACGCCGTCATCTTTCTTTTCATCCCTCATAGGTGGCCGTCGCGATTATGAGGTTGATCTTGCAAAGGTTCAACCAGATTGAGCCCTAACTCTTTATACCCCTCCCTCATTGGGGACATGCAAAGAAGGATTGAAAAAGAGCAGATTGCTCTAATACCACTGATCCGCATCTTGGGGGCTGAGACCCGGAAGGCTTGGATGCCAAGAGAGGAGGAGATGAAAGCTATAAAATTGTTAACATTTGATGCATAGAGTAACATACATAGAGTAAATATCCCACATGGAGGGGTGAGGCTCAAAGAGAGTTCTTTGAGCCTAACCTCTCAAACCATACTAAGAAAGACACTCAAAACCAGTAACCCAATAACATAATAGAATAAGAGAAGTGGAGGATGTCAAAAATCCTTGAATGCTTTATTGAGAAGGCATAGAGCCTTTTTATAACATTATTACAATGTGCCTTGGGGAAATACCATGGGTCAAAACCATGGGTTGTGAAATACCATGGATGAGAGAGGTGCAATGTGCCTTGAAGCCATACCATGGAACAAAACCATGGATTGTTAATTACCATGGATGGGAGAGGGTGGCCTCTCTGTTTAATGCTTTTATGAAGACTGAGATTGTGTGGCCTCTCATTAAATGATTTTATGACTCATACATCCGAATTTAGACCATATTCCCCCTGAAATTCGGATCAATGAGTTTTACTATTTACCAATAAATAGTAGGATTGTAACATATGCTTTTAATCTTGTTATACTATAACGTCATTTATAATCCTAGGGAAACATTCATTTTTTTTTAAAATATGATTTTATAAAAACATATGATAATCAAACAATCGTGCATTTATACTTCATGAGTTTTGTTATTTTCCAATAAAATAAAGACAATCAACATATTTTCTCAACATGTTATATCATAACACAATTCCTAATCCTAGGAATACAGATTTCTATATGACTGTAACGAAACACATTTAAAAATATATAGATCTAAAGAGCATATAATAAACAAAACACAAGTACTTATCTTTTATTGTTTTGTGTGCTCCCTATCGATCTCTGCTTCCTTGTGGATATTATTGGAGTTCCTTAGTCTTGATCTTCTTTCCAATTTGAGTGCATGCAGGAGGTAGCGAATCTCTGAATGGAGAAACTGGATCCCATGTAACCTAGAGCAAATTCTCTTCTTTAGGAAACACTTCTTCCGATGATCATAATCATCTTCTTCGGATGAGTTCTTAACTCTATGATGCTCTCATTACATACAATATCCAAATAAGAATAATATCCAATCCACAAATCCCTGGGTCGTTCAACCAATTCATCAATATTGGAAAGACATCCATAACACTAATTCTGAAAAATTCATCTTCAAAGTCCTGATTGTATCTTCCAAAGGGCTATGAATTTTTGAAATCCACTACACAACATGCTAAATTAACCCATTTGGGAAGTGGGTTTTTGATAGTTTTGTCTGATTCTTCATAGATTGATCATAAATTCTTCACGATATTTGTCTGCTGGAAAGTGACGAGAATGGTGCATACAAACTTTCTCTTGGATTCACCTTGCATTAGATGAAGGCTCCTCAATAGGTCACGTAGGCATCTAGGTCATGTTAAATTTAACAAATATATAGGATCATTAGGATGGATTGAACCTTACCGTGAAATAAGAATGAATGATGAAGAATAATTTAAGTGTTAGAATGATCAAACAAGCATGGTGAAATTATTTAGACAAGAGGAAACAAATTGACAACATAACCATAATTTCATAATCATTAACCTATATGTAATACATCCATGATACAATGAAGATAATTTGGATCCACTAGGTGTGATTCAAATTCCATGACTTGGGTTGACTCCAAAGATCACTAACTGTGGGAAAATCACCACTGGAGACTCACTAGTGTAACTCCAGACAATTGAATCCGTTCACAATCAATTAATTTACCAAGGTAGGTGATCAAAGGTGCCTCACCTCCTTAAATCATGCAAATGTGGTGCTAGGCTAACTGAAGATGAACTAACTGTTTCCCATCTAAGCATAACTCAATACAAACTAGGGTGAACTGATGGTGGGACTCCCATTACTGAGTGTGGGTTTCTAAATTGTAGGGATTGGCCTTTAGAGCTCCTAAAATCATGCGGACTAACACATCAAGAGGTAGGTGGGGCCTAGATAACTTCCCTATGGAACTAATGAAGTGGAAACCTACTCCTAATCTAGGAAACTAACATTTAGACTATGGTGGACAAGGGGGGATTATAATAAATCCTAACAACCCCCCTTAATCCAAACTTGGAAAACCCGGGCCTTGGAAACTGAGACCAAAGGTTACCCATATAATCTAATGTAAAAAAGTAACTTCTCAATAAACCGAGGAAATGGGGAAAAGTTCATGGGAACCCCCCCCCCCCTCCTCTCAAAATGAATAGTGAAATACTAGGAAATCCTGAATCAAACATGCGCACCAAGAAGAGATATAATATAAACAACTCTCTTATCAGTGAAAGATTATTTGAACATGTGTGCTATCTGATCCTTTGTAGGCCAGTAATGTAGGATGATAGCCTTAATGTGCACTAGTTGCCAAATGTAGTGCATATGGACTTCAATGTGTTTGTTCCACTGCTTCTGTACTGGATTATTGGAAATTTTAATTGCACTTTGATTATCACAAAAAATGTCTACTAAAGGAGAAGTGCAAATACCAAACTCCATCAAAACCCCATGTAGCCAAACTGCCTGAATAGCTGCATTTATAGATCCTTGATACTCAACTTCTCCTAAAGAGAGAGCAACAACTGCTTGCTTCTTGCTTGACCAACAGATTGGTCCAGAGCTCAACATAAAAACAAATCCTAAAGTAGATTTTCTATTAGTACTATCTCCAGCCCAGTCTGAATCAGTAAAACCAATTAGATATACCTAAGCACCAACATAGTAGTTAATCCTGAACTCTCTCGTACCCTGGAAATAATGCAAGATGCGTTTTGTTGCTTTCCAATGCAACTCATGTGGCTGCTGCATCAACCTAGCAACAACACTCACATCATATGAAAAATTTGGTCTCAAATGAGTGAGGTACAATAAGCTACAAATCAATTGTTTGTAGAGAGTACTATCAAACAGTGATGCAGAACCACCTTCTTCCAATATGAGGCTATATAGGAAGGGGAAGATGCTTCTTTGCAATCAGTCATATAGAACCTTTTGAGAAAATCACCTACATATCTAGACTGTGTGATCATGATCCCCAAAGATTTTTTATTCACTTCAAGACCAATAAACTGCCTCAGCAGCCCTAGATCTGTCATGGAGAATGATTTTCTCAAATCTAATTTGATATCCATCAATCCAACAACTGAACCACTGGTAATGAGTAAGTCATCCACATATAAGACAATCAATAGTAAGCAACCTCCCTTCTACTGCATGTAGACATTGCAGTCATACTTGTACCTTTCAAATTTATGTGACAATAAGAAGAAATCCATCTTGGCATACCATTCCCTTGGGTCTTGCTTGAGCCCATACAGAGATTTCCTTAGTTTGCAAACCAAGGAGGAATATTCAGTGTAGCCCTCAAGTTTCCTCATGTAGATATTTTCTTCCATATCACCATGGAGGAAGGAACTCTTCACATCCATGTGATGTACCTCCTACTTCTTTGAAGTTGCAATGGCCAAAACCAGCCTGATGGAATCCATTCTTGCAAAAGGAGTGAATGTATCATTGTATTCCATCCCATGAATATGTCAGTACCCCTTTGCAAGTAACCGAGCCTTGTACTTGGTAGTAGATCCATTTTTTGGTAGTTTATTTTTGCAGGTCCATTTGCACTGGACATGCTTTCTCCTTGAAGGTAAGGGGACAAGCTCCCATGTATTTTTGTTCTATAGCAAATCATATTCATCATCCATGGCTGCCTAACATATTGGATAATGGAAAGCGTCTTTGTAGGACTACAGATCAAAACCTAGCATCATGTAACACCTCTCTGGGAGAAGTGGACCAGTATGGGAAAGTGCAAGGTTCTCATCCTAAAATTGAGATCTGGTTCTCCTTTTGTCAGATGGATCCACAACACTATTCCCAACAGCTTCAATGAGTTTTTGGGCCCATTTAGGCCTTGGTTCAGGAGTAGGAGCTGAATCTGGATTTGGATATGATTGATCTTAATTCTCAAGATCAAGATCTGATACGTCTTGATCCTCATCTCCAAATTATGAATCTGAAATATCAGTAGACACAACATCATATTGTTGATGGCCTTAGCTTGTAGGTTGCTGGATAGTGTACATGCAATCAACACAAGGAAATAATCCAACCAGAAAGGCTTCAAATCAATCCTACGCAGAGATGATTCTATCCCCGAGTTGTTTGGGATGACTAAATCATATGGATACAAGGCCTCCACTAGCAAAAAGGTTTTTAGATCTAATAGATCTGTTCTTCCCACAAGGAAGATCCATGAAAGGTTTGAAGTAACTGGATACTAGACTAAACTATCTGAGGAAACTAAGACAATGATTGTGAATGATTTTAAGTAGAACAATTATGATGTATAATTAATGACAAGGAAATAACTACCCCACATATAAACATATAGATCAGGTTTGTTCCCTTCAATCAACTTCAAATAAAATTGAACAATGAAAATTGCAATGTTTTATTCAAAGTATTATTGTGTGAAACTGTTCTATCAGATGTTGCCAATTGAAAAAATAGTACTGGGCATAAATGAATGTTCCTTAGTTGCACTGAAGGACATATGAATTAAATAAACACATTTATTCAATGCACATTTAGCATGCTAAGATTGCAATGAGAAATCAATACATAAGTTAACATGCTTAAGATGAGCAACCAATGATCAATCTGTCAGAAATATAGAAGAATGACTAAAATTCATGAAACAAATTTAATGAATAACCATAAAACATAACGTAAGAAACTGTCACCTTTTATTAAAACTATAAAAAATTACAATCCTGCCAAAATTACAGAACGTTCCTTGTATGTCTTTGGTAGTCCCTTCTCCTATAGTCCTCCTAGAGTTACACCCGCGAGAGCTTTCTTGGGAAACATCCTTCCCTTTAAATAACTATTACAAAAAATTACAAAAGATAAAAATCTTCCCAAGACATGGGATTACAAAATATCCAATTTAAGATTTTCCAAGGGAAAACTGCCACTTGGTGAATGCATCCAATAAATACTGTATGTCCTGATATTGTGCATGTTCCAAATGCAATTCAACTTTACAGATCAAAGATCTGATCTGTCTCTTCTTAACGTTTCCCCATTCTTGGAGGAAAAGGTCAATCTTCATTTGTGAAGTGAGAGGAGCCTCGATCCATTCATGCCAAATTTTGCTTGTATCATTAACATGAGTCAATAGGGAACTTGGATATGAGTGATGAACAAAATGTGAGAATTCATATTCCTTGAAGGCATGATTTGTAGCTGCTTTCACTATCAGGTTCATGGTAGATATTTATGAGATCTCCATTGATTCAGGGTCAAATATGACTCATTTTGGTGAGCCTATATGGGTCATCTAATATACAAACAACAAATTTGCTGCTGGGGAGGGCACATAGAGGACATTTTTGAACACTCCATGCTCAAATTGAATTGAAACTTTCCCAACATCTGAGATTTGAGAGTCACATCCCATGTGTATGCTAGGACCACCACCGAGATCTAGAGAAGAGGATGATTCCTTGAAGGAAACCATGTGTTTGGAGGCTCCAGAATCAATGAGAAAAGCTTTGTGACTGAGAGAAACCTACCTTCAATGAATGACATATTTCATGATATTCAGTCTTGTTTCCAAGATCAAGCTTCCTTGCTCCTTTAGGAAGGGAAATATTGTTATGTTCGAGGAGTATTGATATTTGGTCTATGATTTTCTCCATACATAGGTTCTCTAGATGGTTCCCTCTCTTGCATTATGGGAACTTGGTCTTTTCAAACCTTTTGTGCTTGTCCTTCTTAGAACTAGAGACTCCTTCTGAAGGATTTTGCTTCTCCTTAGGTTTGATATCAGAGTTATTTTTATCCTTTCCTTTCTATTTCCCTTTGGATTACACATTATTGGTCTCCCCAACCAAAAGACATTGATTTTTGGACGCTTTGAGGGCTCCCATAGGGATCATCTTGTCTTGTTCTTGAATAAGAGATTCCATGAATGCATCAAGAAAGGGCATTCACCAATTTGGATTTGTCAGTTTCCTAGAATGAAAAGTGGACACAAATATTGAGAATTCTAGGCCAATCTTGCTCAAAATGGAGAGCACCAATTGCTCATTCTTCTATTCAATTCAACACTACTTGCACTCCATGACTAAATACTTGCACTTAGAGAATAATTTCTGAATGGTTTTGAAATTGCTGGGTTGAAGAACAATCAATTAATTCTCTAGAATATGGCTTCTCATCTCATCCTTCTTACCAAACAGTGATTCAAGCTTCTGCCATATTTCCCTTGGAGTTTTTAATCCATCAAGATGGAAGAGTAACTCCCTAGATATATGAATGCACATGAAACCAAAGTCTTCATCCAATTTGTTTCGATACTTCGATTTCTCTAAAGGCTGCTGGGGTTCGAGCTCCTTGCACATAGTGACCTTATACAGACCTTTGTTTTGCAATACAATCTATACATATGCCCTCCAATCCAGATAATTAAAGGGTGTGAGGATCATCAGTGTCAAGGCTGTTGAATTATCCATTTTGTAGCTTTAGGAGCAACATAACTCTTCTGAATTCTTCAATTTACTTGCAAAAAACTTTCACTTGGAAGGAAAATGGGTTCAATCACTCTCTACTTAGACATGTGTATAGTATTAGGGTGTTTCACACCTAGATATAATTCTATGTATAAATACAGAGGGAGCAAGGCACATATACCGGGAATTATGTGGAACCCAGTTGCTTCTGGTGCATTAATGGAAGTTTCTAATGATTAAAATTGGCTTGAGCACCTGCTCTGATACCATGTAAGGTTTTTCGTTACACCAAAACCCATATATGTTGATGAACATATGAAATCAATCACAAGGCCCAATTATCAGGAGTGGCTGTTAGTCCACATTTTTTTATTCACATAGGTGTGGCGGTTATACCATGTGGTTGCACCAATATTCCAACACCCCCCCTCCAGTGTACCTCGAGGGAATTCAACCTAACACCTTAGCTCTGATACCATGTTAAATTTATCAAATCTATAGGATCATCAGGATGGATTGAACCTTACTATGAAAGAATAATGAATGAGGAAAAATAATTTCAGTGTTAGAATGATCATACAATCATGGTGAAATTATTCAAACAAGGGTAAAAAATTTGACAACATAACCATAATTTCATAATCATTAGGCTGCATGTAATACATCCATGATACAATGAAGAGAATTCGAATCCACTAGGTGTGATTCGAATTCCATGACTTGGATTGACTCTAGAGATCACTAACTATGGGAAAATCACCACCGGAGACTCACTAGTGTAACTTCGGACAACTAACTCAGTTCAAAATCAATTAACTGACCAAGGTAGGTTAGAAAAGGTGCCTAAACTCCTTAAATCATGCAAATGTGGTGTTAGGATAACTAAAGATGACCTAACTATTTCCCATCTGAGAATAACTCAACACAGACTAGGGTGAATTGATGGGAGAATTCCCATGACTCAGTGTGGGTTCTTAAATTATAGGGATTTGCATCTAGAGATCCTAAACTCATGCAGATTGGTGAATCATGTGGTAGGTGGGCCCCAAATAACTTCCCCATGGAATTAATGAAGTGGAAACATACTCCTAATATAGGAAAATGACATTTAGACTATGGTGGACAAGGGATGATTATAATAAATCCTTACTGGTCACTCTCGTCAAGAATGATTAACATCCTCGCATTCCATGTGTAGAAGTTGGAAGTACCTTCAAGTCGGTATTTCGGTAGGACAGAGATCGATCCCATGGATCAAATATTTTTCTCAATTATTCAAGATCACGTAGGCTTTAGTTTTGTTGCACAAAACTAATATCCTTCTTTCCCTATGCTCTGATACCATGTTGATGTTTGAGCAAAATCGAAGAATCTTGAACTTTAAAACTTTTATCAATCAATTTCAGCACATACGTATTTCATAAATCAGCCACATATGGATCTCATGAATATCAGCCACATAAATATATCATCCACATATAAATCTCATAAATACATCAGTCAAATAAATCAAATCCATAAATTAGTGATTGAATCAATCAACCATGAGAGACAGAATATACCCTGGGAAAACCCTCCATACACGAAGTATGAAAAACCCAACAATTCTTTGAGTATGGTATAGATTTGCAGAGAATGGTTTACAACACATAAAGCAGATTTCCTGATAAGAGATATCGCCACAACAATGGAGAAGAGAGTTCCAATGTAACCTTGCAAAAACAATTGGATGCAACTGTATTGAACTTGCAATATGCCTAGCATATTAATAAGAAGCCAAAAACCCTAGCATGTAGAAGGTGGCGCATAGGAAGCTTAGTATGTTAGGATTAATTGTAATCCTCCCTTATCCACCATAGTCTAAATGTCAATTTCCTAGCTTAGGAATATGTTTCCACTTCATTATTTTTGTGGGGGAGTTATATGGATCCCACCTACCACTTGATGCACTAGTCTGCATGAGTTTAGGAGATCTAGAGGTCAATCCCTATAATCTAGGAACCCACCATGAGTCATTGGAGTCCCACCATCAGTTCACCCTAGTCTATGTGGATTTATGCTCCGATGGGCATCAATTAGTTCATATTAAGTTATCCTAGTGCCACATTTGCATGATTTAAGGGAGTTAGGCACCTTTTCTCACCTACCTTAGTGAGTTAACTAATTGTGAACTAATTCAGTTGTTTGGAGTTGCACTAGCGAGTCTCTTATCTCCTCAAATAAATTGGTCAAATTTATTTCATTAAGTGATAGGAAAATCATTAGATCAGACATCTTTTTAAATTGTCTAAGAGTCTTTTTAAAGAGCTCTGCAAGACGAGGCAGCGTTTTCAGGAATGTGGCATTTTTACTGTGCTGGGTCATCATTTTCAAATGATGATCCTGAGTGACTGGAGGATCATTTTGAGAAATGGTCGAATGATTTTGTGCCTAACGTGTCAAAGAACAATAACCTCTCTCGGTTTATACAAATATGTCATGGATTTGGAGAACTGAATCCATCTCTGAGCCCCAGTTTTCACCAGTTTGGCCGCCGAAAGTGTAGAAGAGTCCAGATCGGTCTTCTTTCTTCCCAGATCGTGTCTTATGATCTCCATTAAATGTGGGAATGGTTTGAAATTAAAGATAATATTTAGGGGAATACATGTCATCCTCCTAATCAGGTTTTGAAGGCATATTATAAGAGAATAACACCAAATGGCATTTTATTTCGTGGTAAAAAGCACCCAGCTCTCAAAGAAAGATTTCAAACTCTGTCATCTTCACCGACAAGCTGCCAAATAATGCTGAAGACAGTGATTTTGACTTATGATGATAAGATTAAATCTTATTTCCTAAGATTGTATTTGATTATGTTTATTTTAGGTATTTCAGATCCCTTTTTATAGGATCTTAAAACCTTGATGTAAAGGCTATAAAGCCTAGGAATTCTAAGAACACAAGGAGGGCGAAAAAACACAGTATGAGGACTGTAGTTATATTCTTGAAGACTTGTAACTGCATTTCATCCTTTGGATATGTTCATGAATACATCTTGACATCGAGCTTCTTTCACTCTGTTTGTTCAATTTTCATCTTCTTTCTTTCCAGGTTTATATATATTCAATGACATATGGCTGTCATCCCATCTCTTCATTTGTATATTAAACTTTATACATTGCTTCTGATGTTTGTATTAATGATGAGTGCATTCATAAGCTCAAGCTGCAAGTATTTACCTGTTATGTCTGGCCATATATTATATGCAATATTATAGATATTTCTGCTAGCATAATGAGTCTTCTCCATGTTTCCACATATTGATTAAAACCTTATGAGCAACATAGTTGAAAGCCTTGGTCTTTCAAGTGGATTTATATATTTCTAAATGGAGGTGAGTTTACAACATCATCCAACTCGATCCTTTTTCCTTCACACTATTGAATATTAAGTTACCAATCTTACACCCTTCTACAGTCAGGGAGTAATTTCTTGGAGTGATAACAAATTGGCGCCGTTGCCGGGGAATGAAAGTGAAGCTAGTTTCCCTGGGACGAATGACATAGATCTAACTTTTGATGGCAGACAAAAGGAGGACACAAAATTGACTGTATCATCTGCCTGGCAACTCCATGATTAAAGACTCCATGGGGAGGATCCAGTTGACAAAAGATGAAGAGGCTAAATTTCAAATCCAGGTATCAGTTCATTAGTTTGCTTCATGAAGTGTTGTATTTCTTTATCAACTCTTTCATGTTGTTCCCTTCACATGTAAAGAGAATAATTTCCTGTTTTGTATATTTAGAAAATCATCATTCTCCTTATATATATCCAACCTTAGAAGAAGAAATCTTGTAGCACTATATTGTAGATGTTGATTCCATATCCTCATCATAGCGTGTTCCTAAAGATGAGTCCTACATTCCAATTCCTATTGAATCTGATCACCCTTCTGATTTTGTAGAGATTAAAATTAATTCGAGCCCTATCCAGACTTCAGCACCTTTGGGCATTACTACTGAACCCTGTCATAAACCCATTAACGTTCATGATCAGTCCTATGCTTTTCAAACTAAAATTAGAATGAAGATGTTCAAGCCTTTGAAGCTGCCCTATCTCCTTCATCCTTATCCTGTTGACTGTTATGAGTATCTCCCTTGGTTTTCTGGAGAAAATCAAGCTTCAACTGAGAGGCACTTGGAATCCTTTTTGGATTTTATTGATCGTTTTCAGATTGTTCATGAAGATGTGATCATGAGATTTTTCTCCAAGTCTTTGAGTAGAGATGATGCTGCATGGTTTTAAGGTCTGAGAGCTGATTCCATTGGTTCTTGGATTGAGTTCTCCAATATTTTTATAAAGTATTGGGGTGAAAACAAATCAACAGATTCTTACCTTGCTGACTTTTATGCTTTGAAGAAAGAACAAAATGAAATCTTGCTTGTTTTCAATCGGAGATTTTTTAGTATCTATTATGGTATGCCCTTGGAGATTCGACCTACAGAGAAAGCTACCATGATTTATTATGTTATGGGATTGCATTCAGAACTTGCTCTTCTTCTGCTAGAAAGAAAGTCTTCATCCTTAAAGACCTTGTTTGAAGATGATCTAGAGGTAGAGGAGAACATTACTGCTTGCAGGAGGATTCGAGAGCAAGCTGATTTTAAAAATATGCATCTATTTAAGTCGACAGAATGTCAGTATATTTCAGTTTTTGAGCAGGAAAGTAATGATTATGTGTCAGTTTTAGAACAACAACAAGCAATTGAAATTGTTTCAAATTGTGAATCAGATTTTTCAACATTGGTAGAGAATTCCAGAGATAGATATTCATGTAAAATTTATGATCAGTTTGCAAAGCGTGTTGAACCTATGATAACTAATGATTGTATAGACAATTACATTTTTAGAGCTGATCATAATCTTTGTCATTCAAACATTGCTCTATCATCATCTCTTGAGCATTCTTTCTAAAGAAAAGGTCATAGTGTTTGATGATCACAAAAGAACAAGAAGGTCATCAATATTTTGGCAGAGAAGTAGTCATTGAAGTGCAACAGTTTCCTGAAGATCAAGAGGTTTTTGATTTCAATTTCAAAGATCCAGTGGCAGCATTCATAGAATCTTACATTTCATAAAACTTGAAAGTTTCAAACTTCTTTTGTTGGCACATGTTTCCTTGTAAGTTTGGTTTTGTAAATAAATTTTATTCACTGTTGTTTCATTTTAAACATCAGCTATTGATTAGTAAGAATGATGAGATTATTTCATTATTAAAATTGCTTGGATGGTTGCTATGGAAATCAGCCTTTACCTAACCAAATTGCAGAGCTGGTTAGGGTAGAATAGATTAGGAAATAAGCTCGCTGCCTGAGCATTTATTTTCTTTACTATGCAGTGGTTATCTTGAGTGAATAAAGGAAGTCTTGAAGATGTACAGAGATCATCTACTCAGGTCATGAAATATTTTGAGAAAGAGGTGAATGACTGACTCCATGCCCAATGGAACACTAGACATTAAGCTTAGATTTTATTTTTCAGGAAAGGCATCAGATCTGTGGTTCTTGGAACCTCACAGGGAGGATTCCATCCCCGAGTAGGAGCCAGATGTTATCTCCCCAAATAAATTGGTCAAATTTATTTCATTAAGTGATAGGAAAATAATTAGATCAGACATCTTTTTAAATTTTCTAAGAGTCTTTTTAAAGAGCTGTGAAATTGTATTTGATAAGAATTCTTGAGAATTGCTTTGCTTATAAAAAATGTCAAAGAACAAATTTTGGTGGCTAAGCGCAAGGTAAAAAGGTCCTCTAATCCACCAAAAGCACTTTCTTTCAGTGGCTAAAATGCATTTTCAGGGCGCTCTAAACCACCGAAATCATAAGTTTTTCAAACGAAAAACTGCCTTGGGAAAACTCAATTTTCTTAGCCGTGGAGAGGCCTTTTTACATGCTCAAATAGTCTATTGAACCATACACATCCTAATATTTACAGTGGTACTTTCATATCTGCATTTAGATCTCGGGAAGGTGTTCAAAAGTGCCCCACAAGATGAGGTAGCGTTTTTAGGAATGTGGCGTTTTTACTGTGCCGAGTCATCATTTTCAAATGATGATCCTGAGCAACAAGAGGATCATTTTGAGAAATGGTCAAAGAATTTTGTGCCTGACATGTCAAAGAACAATAACCTCTTTTGGTTTATACACAGGTGTCACGGATTTGGAGAATCAAATCCATCTCTGATCCCCAGTTTTCACCAGTTTGGCCGCCAAAAGTGCAAAAGAGTCCAAATTGGTCTTCTTGCTGCCCAGATCACATCTTATGATCTCTAGAATGGCATTTTATTTCATGGTAAAAAGTGCCCAACTCTCAAAGAAAGATTTCAAACTCTATCATCTTCACCTGCAAGCTGCCAAATAATGCTGAAGCCTGTCATTTCGACTTATGATGATAAGATTGAATCTTATTTCCTAAGATTGTATTTGATTATGTTTATTTTAGTTATTTCAGATCCCTTTTTATAGGATCTTAAAACCTTGATGTAAATGCTATAAAGCCTAGGAATTCTAAGAACACAAGGAAGGCGAAAAAACAAAGTCTAAGGACTGTAGTTCTATTCTTGAAGACTTGTAACTGCATTTCTTCCTTTGGAGATGTTCATGAATACATCTTGACATCGAGCTTCTTTCACTCTGTTTTTTCAGTTTTCATCTTCTTTCTTTCTAGGTTTATATATATTCAATGACAGAAGGCTGTCATCCCATCTCTTCATTGGTATATTAAACTTTATACATTGCTTCTAATGTTTGTCTTAATGCTCAGTGCATTCATAAGCTCAAGATGCAAGTATTTACCTGTTATGTCTGGCCATATATTATATGCAATCTTATAGATATTTCTGCTAGCATAATGAGTCTTCTCCATGTTTCCATATATTGATTAAAACCTTCTGAGAAGCATAGTTAAAAGCCTTGGTCTTTCAAGTGGATTTATATATTTCTAAATGGAGGTGAGTTTACAACGTCATCCGACTTGATCCTTTTTCCTTCACACTATTGAATATTAAGTTACCAAGCTTACACCCTTCTACAGTCAGGGAGTAATTTCTTGGAGTGATAACAGAGTCTCTAGTGGTGATTTTCCCACAGTTAGTGATCTCTGGAGTAAGTCCAAATCATGGGATTCGAATCACTCCTAGAGGATTCAAATTTCATTTATTGTATCATGAATGTATTACATACAGATGAATGATTATGAGAGTAATGTTATGCTAACAATTTTTTTCCTCTTGACTGCTCAATTTCACCATGATTGTTTGATCACTGTACACTGAATTTCTTCTTCCTTCTTCAACCTTCTTTCATGGTGAGGTTTATTCTAGCCTGAAGATATTGAAGCTTTGCTAAATCAAACATGGTATCTGAGCAGGTAATTGGGCCAAATTCAATCCTTAGAAACTTCCATTGATGCACAAGAAGCAACTGGGTTCCACATAATTCTTGGTATATGTGCCTTTCTCTCTCTAGATTTATCCACAGAAGTCTAGATAGGTGTAAAGTACCCTGATAATGTGCACATGTCGAAGTAGAGAGTGATTGAATTGGTTTTCCTTCAAATTAAAAGTGTTTTTGCAAGTAATTTGAAGAATTCAGAAGAATTGTGCTGGTCTTGAAGTTGCAAAATGGTGAATTTAACAAGCTTGAAACCCAAGATCCTCACACCCTTCACTACATGCAAGGAGGTCGAACCCCATCAACCTCTAGAGAATTTGAAGTATCTGAACAAATTGGATGAATCATTTGGTTTCATGTGAATTCATATATCTAGGGAGTCACTCTTCCACTTAGATGGATTAAAAACTCCAAGAGAAGTATGGCATAAGCTCAAATCACCGTTTGGAAAGTAGGATGAGCTGAGAGGTCATATTCTAGAGTATGAAGTAATTGCTCTTGAACCCAACAATTTAGAGACCATCTAGCAATTCTTCTCCAAACTCAAATCCTTTGTCATGCAATGCAAGCAGTGTGGGATTGAAAAGAAGGATGAACAATTGGTGCTCTCTATTATGAGCAAATTTGGCCTAGAATTCTTAGTGTTCTCATACAGCTTTCATTCCAAGAGATCTGAAACTCCAAACTAGCGCATGCCCTCTCTTGATGCATTCACATAATATGTTATTCAGGAACAAGATAAGCTGATATGGATGGGAGCCTTCCGAGCCTCCAAGAATCAGTCTCTCTTGGCTGGGGAGACTAAGAATGCACAAGCCAAAGGGATACATAAATCCAAGGATTAAAGGAACAATGAACTCAAACCAAAGGAGGAGTTTAATCCATTAGATGGAGCCTCAGTCTCTAAGAAGGACAAACATCATAGGTTTGATAAGGGCAAGTGCTCCTACTGTAAGAAAGGAAACCATACAAAGAAAGGTTGTATGAAGAAAACCATACATCATCTGTCAAGACTTCTTGAACAACATAATATTTCCCTCCATGAAGGTGCAAGGAAGGATTATTATATAGACAAGACTGAGGATCATGATAGATGCTATGCACTGAAGGCTGCATTTTTAAAATCTGAAGCCTTCCTCATTGATTCAGGAGCCTCCAACCACATGGTTGCTTCCAAAGAATCATTCTCTTCATTAAATGTTACTGAAGGTCCAAGTATTCACATGGGATATGACACTTAGATCTAAGATGAAGGGAAGGGTATAATACAATTGGAGCATGGAGTGTTAAAAAATGTCTCATATGTTCCCTCTTTATCAACAAATCTATTGTTTGTTTAGCAGATGACTCATATAGGCTCACCAAATTGAGGTGTATTTGAACCTGATTGAGTTGAGATATCATGTATCTCTACCGGGAAGTTGACAGCGAAAGGTGTTTCAAACCATGCCTCCAAGGCATATGAGTTCTCACATTTTTTGCACACTCATATCTAGTGAAATATCCACAACCATTTAAAAGGGAAGGTAAATTCATTCTACCTAAACCATTTGCATATGATGATTTTTCTACTAACGGTTTCATATGTAGAATCCGAAGGAGAGGACCAAGTTGAATTAGATCTTGGTATTAAATATGAAGTTAAAAAAGATTCAGATTTAGATCCAGTCCCTAACTCCCAATCCTAGGCCTAAATGGGCTCAAAAAATCATTGAGGTTGTTGAAAACATGACTGGAGATTCATCTGACAAAACAAGAACTAGATCTTAGTTTCAGGATGAGAACCTTGCATTATGTCATGTAAATTCACTTCTCCCAAAGAGGTGCTATAAAATCCTAGAGAGATGCTACATGATGGTGAGGTTTGATTAACAGTTCTGCCAAGTGGCTTGTCATGATTCACCAAGACAGGTAGCCATGTATAAGAAATATGAGTCATTGAAGAACAATGAAAAATTGGATCATGTCTATCTTCCTCCACAAAGAAGAGACAAAAGTAACTTTCTACATGGTAAATTGGAAGAAGAAATCTACATGGAAAATCCTAAGGGGTACACTAATGATTCTCTCTTGACATGTAAGTTGAGGAATTCATTGTATGGGATCAATCATGTCCTTAGGGAATGGAATCCCAAGTTGAACTCTTCCATACTGTCACAGAGGTTTGCAAGATGCAAGTTTATCTGTAAATGCAACAACATTTCTTCTCCTATATGACATCAGATTGGAAGAAGGTGGAGAGTTTCACATGCATTGTATTAGGGAACTGGTGCACACAAGTACCATCACATTGCATTACTACTCCACAGTGGTGCATACTGCATAATTTTCCCACAAATTTTTTTACTTAGGAGAAATTTGTCTCTTGGTGTGAAAGCTTGATCCAGTTCCATGTTGTTCATTTTTAGAGGGTTTTTGTTCCCAAGAGGTTTTCCACATTTCCCTAGTTTATTGAGCATTTTTTTTTTTGCATTATATTGTATGGGTGACCTTTGGTCTTAGTTTCCATGGCCCAGGTTTTCCAAGTTTGGATTGGGGTGTTAGGATTAATTGTAATCCTCCCTTGTCCACCATAGTCTAAATGTCAGTTTCCTAGCTTAGGAATATGTTGCCACTTCATTAGTTCCATGAGGGAGTTATACGAAGACCACCTACCACTTGGTGCACCAATATCTATGGGTTTAGGATCTCCAGAGGCCAATCCCTATAATTTAGGAACCCACACTAAGTCATGGGAGTCCCACCATTAGTTCACCTAGTTTGTGTGGAGTTATGCTCCGATGGGAATTAGTTAGTTCATATTTAGTTAGCCTAGCACCACATTTGCATGATTTAGGGGAGTTAGGAACCTTTTCTCACCTAAGTTGGTCAGTTAATTGATTGTGAACTGATTCAATTGTCTGGAGTTGCACTAGTGAGTCTCCAATGGTGATTTTTCCACAATTAGTGATCTTTGGAGTCAGTCCAAGTCATGGGAATTGAATCACTCCTAGAGGATTTAAATTTCCTTTATTGTATCATGAATGTATTACATTCAGATTAATGATTATGAGAGTAATTTTATGCTGACAAATTTTTTCCTCTTGACTTCTCAATTTCACCATGATTGTTTGATCATTGTACACTGAATTTATTCTTCCTTCTTCAACCTTCTTTCACAGTGAGGTTCATTCCATCTTGAAGATCCCAAATCGTTTGTAAATTAAACATATTAAACATAATGAGAGCACCACATAGTGCATTCATGAGGAGGATCTAAATAGAACTCCCTCCATGCAAACATTAGCACCCTTCCTTTCCTCAATTAGGTTTAACTGGATGTTCACTGACTTGAATTGAATGTTAACTTACTTGAATTGAATGATAAATTACTTGAACTCAATATTTAAATGACTGTTGATTACTTAGTTAATAGGCTAACATAAGTGTCATTAGCACTTCACTCTTAGTGCCATCCATGCACAATTTCTATTATTAACTTTTGCATGGATCTCTTTAGTTAACTGATGCATGCTAATTGATGAACATTAAGCTCTTATTTACTTAACTGATTAAATTCATTAATAGTTCAACTGATGCTTTGACTGAGGCATTGATTGAGGCATTCATATTTTACTGAAGCTTTATAACTTGAGTTCATTTAGACATTTGCATGGGAAATTCAAATTCTCTTTCTCTATGCTTTATCTCATTATCTTTACATAGTTGATGCATGGTCCAGATGTGTATTATTTATCTATTATCATATAATACACAAAATGATTATTTCATTCTAATGATCATATATATTACACCAGGCCATATAGTCATATGCTAAAGTAATTGACTCTAGGGGTAGCTGAGCCCCGAAGGAGACTTATAGCACTCAGTAACCATGACTAGTAATATATCACATAGTATTTACAGTTTACCAAGTAAAGTTTTCCACCTCAATAAATGAGGATATTGGTAGGAATTTATATTACTCACAAGTCTACAACCTTGATATTACTCACAAGACTTAGCTTGATATCACTCACAAGCTCATCCCCATAACTGGAGGTCCATCTCATAGGGTACCTTCTATGAGAATACTTGACTTGATATTAATCACAAGTCTTTGACTTGATACAAACCACAAGTAAATAGTACATGCACCACCACCTCAACCATATGAGGATACATAATAATTTATATGACCCATAAGTCCGACTTGATATTATTGACAAGTATGGAGAATGATTCCTGATGCTGTATTACCAACAGTGACTGATGATCCCTATCGATACCTTCACAGAAACATGCGGTAGGATGTTTCCATTTGGAAATGACCATTAGGCCGTTAGGACATTTTTGACGCGATGTAGTGAGCCCAAATTTTTGGGATGCTTTTGATTATTTTTGGGAATTTTCTAAAAATATTTAATTTAATCTCGATTAAGGGATTGGAGTCTATTTTCTAATCCGGGATAATGGATTAGGGTATTGGAGGCTACATAATACCTATACTGTATTGTGATTTATTCATAACGACAATGAGAAAATAGGAGGCGTGTCTCCAAGGTTTGCTGGTTTTCTCGGTTAAGGTTCCAGGGTTTAAAACTTACAATTCCCTTGATATAAGTTGTTTCAACTACATAAGGATCGTGTGCATAATCCATGATGATGGTTTTCTTAGCCCAACCAAGACTAAAATTTTTCAACTTGCACTATATTGAATATTAACCCTTAACCATCCCTTATATGATATTGTATATGCAAAAATGTTCATATAAACACACTTGTTAGCACATTTTCAGAAAATCATAAAATTAATTTTCATGCATTCTAGAAACTACCCATATTAACAATTTTCGTCAAAGTAAGGTTACAGGAACTTTTCAGTTCAATTTTTTAAAACATATGAATCACCCTTTTAGAATATGATTGTGCACAAGTGTTCCCGTGAATAACATTTCCAATGAATGACTATGCTCATTTCTAATGCTCCAACAAGAAAATATTTTCTCCAATTTTAATATTATCCGATTCTACTCTTTCTTCTTATAATTGTTTGGTTTTAAATAAAAGCCAAGGTACTTTAAGTCTACCTTGAGATCTATCTTATGGTATGGGAAAATATATAGTAAGTAAGTGAAATATTCTTCCACAACCCTAAAAAGGATATTGTAGATTTAGTTACATTAATCGACATACCTATTGCCAAGCAGTAAAGATAAATAATTATCTCGAGATTCACTAAGTCTCTCCTCGAGGCATCACAAAAAATGAGTATATAATTTATGAAGAGCAGTTGTGCAAGAAAAATTATTTCTCATGTCCTATCTCGTTTAAATGTTCTTTCCCTTTTTTCTTCTAATAAAGATATACTTAGACCTTTCACTACTATAAGGAACAAATTAGGCGACAACAAATATCCCTACCTTAAGCCTCTACCTGCCCTAAAAAATCTTGATGCTACACCATTCATTAAGACTAAGAAAGAGACAATGGTGATACAACTAATCACCCAAATAATGAAAGGGACAACAAACCCCAAATATGTCAACATTTAACGGATGTAGAGTCAAGTCACCTTATAATATGATTTTTACAAGTATATTTTGATTACCATTGCTTTTTGCTTCTTCACCTTGATTCTATGTAATCCTTCTTGCCCCACCTTGATAGCCTCATGGATTTTTCAACATGAAAGGAGGCCAAATTGTTCCCTTGAGATAGTTTTAGACACTCTTCTAGCAATCGCCTTTTCCATGATATTATATATCTCATTGCATAAACAAATTGGCCTAAAATCCTCAAAGTATAAAGGGTTATCATTCTTAGTAATGGAAGTGTTGAAGGTTGAGTTAAAATCTGCCAACATTCAACCACCTAGTCGAGACTCCTCAACCACCCTAATTATATCATTCTTTATAATATCTATAAGACCTAGAAAGAAATCAACAATCCATCCATTCGACCTCATACCTTTTTCCTTTTGAAAATTATACAATACCTCTTTTAATTCTTCCAGTGTGAATTCTGCCATCAAGAGGTTATTGTCCTCTTTTATTACAAAACTAGGAAATGCCATTGAGAGTTTCACAAATTAAGTTATTGCTAGCTCCTCAAAACCAATGATCACCCCCCCATCTCGCCTTGACAATTTTCAAATTGTGTTTGAGTTCTTTTGGCATTGTGCATATTTATGAAAGAATTTTGTATTCTCAGACTCATAAATCTTGGTAAGGGAAGTGTGACATTCAACAAGGGAAATATCATCCTTTTTGTCCCTTTTCATGTACCCAACCTAACTTTGCTTTAAGTTTTCCACCAATTGTATGGCCATAGATTCAACCCTTGAGCCATCATACAACCTCCACTTGGTCTTCATAAGATTGATAAAATACTCCTCTTATATCCAAGCTAAATTGAATTAACTTAAACAAGTTATAAATATTTAGAATGACATTTCTACTTCTATAACTACTAGAAAATTATATGACTCATTCCCCTCATCTACCCACTAAAGAAACCACAACGATTCATCAATTAGCCCCTTAGGTACCAATAAATGGTCTAATCTCTTAGCCACCCTATCCAATACCTCCCTCTTATTCCTATAGGTTGGATTTATCTTGATTGGTTCAATATCCTACAGACCACCCTGACCTAAATTATGTAAAAAATAATAAGATAAAAAATTTCGCTGAGATTTGGGACTCCATGCCTTTGCACTTCCTAAAGAGAAATTCAAATATCCCCCCAGAATTATAGAACTATGCTTCATAAAGGAATTATGGAAGAGGGAGTCCCATAAGACCTTTTTGTCCACACAAGGCTCATAAATATTCAGGAACAAAAATCCTTTAGCGAGCTCCTACAAAAATAACTCCACCTCGAGACCTAATACAAATGACCAGAAATTAGTACACAACTTGGACCTAGTGTTCCATCCTGACACTGGATCCATTGACCTCCCTAATGCATCTATGGAGATAAAATTCAAACCACTTAATAGAGTTTCAAACACATGCCTGACAATCGACACTTCAACCTAAAGTCTCTTGAAAGAAAAAAACATCTCACTTAATTTTTTCAACCTCTCTTTTGATGGCCAGTCATTTTGACTCAATTACCGTCCATTAATAGTTGAAGGAGAGAACAATCATATTGAAACTCTTTTTAGGGTTTTTCATGCTCTAAGGATCCCATTGTTGGATAGTCGTTTCCCTATTGCAACATCTTTTGTGGCCTTTTCTCATGCTTTGATAATGAAATATTTCCTACCCCTTCCCATACCCTTAGGACCATTAACTATTCCTTCTCTCAAAGCACCAAACAAAATACTAATATTGACACCAGAGTCTCCTAAACGAGAATGAAGGTTGTAAGGCATAACTCTCCTTCCCAAGTCCAATGAATTTGGGATCATATAAAAAGAGTCTAAGCCCATCCCTATTCTCTCCCCATCCACAACAAGCCTACTAAGGGAAAGTCCTGTAAGTTCTAAACCCTTACCCTCTCCATGATGAAACTCATAATTCAAGTTACTAGGAGATCAACCCATAGGATTACACAATAGTCTCGTAGAGTATTCAAATGATGGGAAAAATGTTGAGGAAATGGTTGAGAAAGATTACCTAAAGGAGAATAAGCCAATGTAGGCATTGCGGATGCCATGAACTGACTTTCCATCGGTTGTTCCACTAGTACATAACTCTCTAAAACCAATGACATCTTTTTTAGCATCCAGGAAGAACCTTCCTCAAACAGTCCTGACTTTGAAGGGCTGACCACATTCCTCACAACCATGACTGTCTAGTTTCTTGACCATAGTGACTATGTTTAATGTAATTGATTGCATTAACTATGTTCACAATGTTCATTTCAATTTGAGTATGTTGACCATGGTTGATAATTATAGAGTACCTTTATTATAGTTCGATTGAGGTATTATTTTTTAAGGAACTTGAGTTCAATTTCTTTTAACATATTTGGAGTTAAAACAATGAGACAATTGCTAGTTGATTAGTATTTTTTGGGGGTTGTTCGGAGGAGTATATCCCAAGAGTCCCGAAAGAAACTTATAGAAAATATTGTGGATAATATAAAAAAATATTGGAAATTAGTGACAAACATAAACTTGGGCATGGAAAACTTGAACATATTAGCAACCTGTAAATCTTGAAAAAATAATAAATATATGAGAAAAAAAATATTTACAAAGTACAAAACAACCATCATGTTCTCTCTCCATACCTAAGAAACAAGATACACCCTAGACCCTCCATGTATCTCATATCAATGTGTAGGACACATGGATACATTAGATAAATGAGACACATGTGTACATCATTTTTGGGATACTTGTCTTCTGCTAGAAATGCATCCCATCCGTGTCGAATGTACACAACCTATGTGTTCATGTGTGTCTAAAAAGTTGGGCACTATAACAAAATTTCAGTGTTTCAAAAGGTTTATGAAGGTTCATTTGAGATGGTAAATCATTCCACATTTCATTAATGTTGAAAAAAGTTAGATCTCTATCTCTATATTGCATTTCTATATAATTTAAACTATATATTACATTACATTATATTATTTATGTATCCTCCATATTCTGTTTTGGGAGGTCTACCTACTGCATATTAGATATGTTTATCTCTTATCCACATGTTGTGTGAGTTAGATCTATACATATGACAATCATATTTATCCTTGCATGGACTACACCTTTTTCACCCTAATTCTTTTTCATTGTTACAAGTTTCTAATTTACATGGCCAATGGAACCAAAACCCTCTATGTTGATAATTAAGGTACTTTAGAATATCTCTAAACAATCCTAGTAATATGATTTTAATAAGGTGAGGACACCTCTTACCAAAGGGGATTAACTCGATTAAACAATCTAGTAGTATATGTTCAATAAACAACAAATGACACATATTATTTGAAAAACAACAAGAAGTAATTTAAGGAAAAATATGCAACATTGAAAGCTTTGAGAGGTATTTTCACTAGTCAATATTTAGACATAGATCTTTGCCTTGTTGTGATTTAGGACTTTTGGTTATCTAGGAAAAAAATGATTTTTGAAGGAAGAGTGTTGTGTCCAAGTCAAATCTCCCACCAAATTTGATTTGCTTATGGAGGCAATAGGAAGCCTCATTCTTTGAAAGCTCATAGGATCCTTAATAATATCAACATAAGATATGAAATGGCTTGTTTTATTTTTATGAAGCTATCCAAGAAACCGAATGTACATGTGGAGTTGTAGGTTTTATTTTTTGAAATAAATGTTATTTTTAAAAATTATATATGGTCTTGGACAAGGATGAAATAATAGAGCCAAGTTTTGAGTCTTACAATATTTTTGAAAGAAATTGTAAAAATAGGTGAAGGAAAGCTACAAGTGATGAGGGTGATCCAGGCCGTGCCCAGGTACATGCTGGGGACAATAGTGGATTAAATGAGTCGAGTATTGTTATGGCAGAAGCATATAATAAGAACTGACAAAGCAGGAAATACACTAGGTCGACAAGAAGTATGTGCACAGACAGTATGCAAGAATTTGAACCAATTTATTATTCCTTCTCCATGAAAGATGGAGGAATCAGAATGATCTATATTACATTAGTGTACATGGTTATATAGGATGTTGAGAGGCTTGGGTGACTACCCATTATGTTCAGTTACAAAAGAAGTTATAATGGTTAAGAAGTTCAACCGTTGTAGACGACTGGAAAACAGAGGCATTCTATCGATGTTCGACAATCGTTGATATTGACAAGGCATGTTGGTATGTTGTATGTCAAGGCGGACATGTCGAGGTGAACCTATCGAAGTGAACATGTTGAGGCGAACCTGTCAAGGAAAACCTGTCGAATTAGTCAGAGTAGTCAAAGATGTCGAAGTGCTAGACTTTGTCGAAGCTTGAAAACCTGGCAACTACTGGTTGGATCGTGCCTCCTTCCTTAAGAAACAATGGTCTCCATTGTGTATTTGTTTAGGTGAGGAAACTTGTTGGCTACTTCAGTAGCAGAGTACCATTTTCCTTGCGTGAGGAGTTTTCCAGCTTTAGCCACTTGAAACAAGGGAATGGAGTTTGTCCATGTATGGCGTATGCATTGTCCCACAATGGTGTCACAAAGAAGAGGTTCCTAGACATATGGATGGATGTATTCAGGTTCTACTGTTTGCAAGTCATCCTGTTCCAACAATGGTGCATGGTATGGTCGAAGTAGATCTACATTGAAAACTATATGTAGGCCAAGGAATGCAGGAATGTTGAGATGAAAAGCATTTTATCCAATATGTTTAAGGATACTGTATGGACCATATCACAAAGGTTTCATCTTTCTGTATGGACCAGTGAAGCGCTCCTTCTTTAGATGTAATCAGACCCGATCCCCAATTCATAATGAATGAGGAATACGATGCTTATCGTGTCAGGCCTTAGCTTTTGCATTCAATCGTTGAAACATTTACTATGCTTTCTTGTGAATGTTGTAGATTTGATCTCTAAACTTCAATGCTTTCTCCACTTCCCATCCTTTGAAGTCATTGTCGTTCAAATGTGTTGAGGAACTGATTAAGTTGATATGCGCCGGGGGTTGAAATCCATAACATATCTCAAATGGAATATTTCCCATAGAGTTGTGTTGAGCATGATCATAGCTGTGCTATATGTATGGAAGACTGTCATCTCATGTTCGACAATGCTTGTCATTGTACATGTGAAGCAATTGTATGACTAAGCGATTTACAACTTCTGTTTGTCCGTCTATCTGCGCTTGGAAGGCTATTGGCAAAGAAAGTCTCGTGTCAAGATGTTGCCAGGGAGTTTTCCAAAAGGTGCTGGAAAATCTAGCATCTTTGTCGGAAATAATGGTCATCGAGAGGCCATAATGTTTCCACACATGTTCAAAGAGAGTTGAGCAGTCTACTGTGCTGTTGAAGTCTTCTTGCATGGTATGAGTATAGCCATCTTGGAAAATATATCGAATACTGCTAATATCATGTCATGTTGATGTTTGGTAGTAGGATATCCCATCAAGTAGTCCATAGAAATAGATTCCCATGGTCGACTAGGAACTGGAATGGGTGTGTATAATCCTTGTTGTCGATTCGGTGGTTTAGCAATGGCACAAACCATGCATGATCAAATGTACTTGTTAACATCATATTTAAGTGAAGGCTAGTAGAAATACTTTTGGAGGATAAGAAGTGTTTTTGTGACTCCAAAATGTCTTGCAGTATTGCTGTGGTGCGCATCCCAAATGAGCTTCTGTCAGTGCTCACTGGTCGGTACACAAAGTTGTCCAAGATTGTATAGCAAGGTGTCCTTCAGGAAGTGGTCGGTAGTAGACAACGTGTTGGTATGAAGATGTCAATAAATTGCAGATAAATCACAGTATACCGAATACAATTGTGGCTAAGTAGTGGTGTCATAACCTTGCATACTCATCACTATAGACAGTAGAGTAATGGGTGGTCTACTGATACAATCGACTGCGGCATTGGATTTGCCTTTCCGATACTTAATTACCAACTGGAATATTTGCAAGTAATTAATCTAGTTTATTTGTCGAGTTGTCTGTAGTGTTGACTGGAACGGAGCGAATTGCAAAGGTTTATGGTCAGTGAGGATGACCGTTTCCTTGCCAAGAATGTAGTGTCTCCATTGCTTAAGAGCTTGGAAAATGGCGTCCAGTTCTTTTTCATACATTGAGTACCTTCTAACAGTGTCACTGGAAGTCTCAGAATGAAACGCGACTGGGTGACCTGACTGAGTGATCACGACACAGAGGGCATAGTCCAATGCATCCGTCTCAATCTCAAAGGGTTGATGCAAATCAGATAAACCAAGTACTAGTGCAATACAAATATTGCTTTTGAGTTTTTCAAAAGCTTATTGTTGTCTCGGTGTCCATTTGAAGACAATTTTCCCATTTCCTTTCATCAACTGACTCAAAGGCCATGGAATGTGGCTGAAGGCAAGTATGAATCATCGATAGAAATTTGATAAACCAAGAAAACTTATTAGTTCATGAATGTTTTGAGGAATGGGCCAATATTTGAGGATATATACTTTTTCTGGGTCGACATGAATTCCTACAGAGTCAATTACATACGCCAAATATTTTATGACGGTCATCGCAAATGAGCATTTGTGCATGTTCAGATATAGTTGATGTTGCTGGAGAGTGTCAAATACTTGTCGAAGCTGTTTGACATGTTCTTCCCATGACTGACTGAAAATCAAGATATCGTTGAGATAGACAATGACACACTTACCGATGAAAGGTTGTAGAAGGTCATCCATATATCTCATGAAGGTTGTAGGTGCATTGGTTAAATCAAAAGGCATGACTAACCATTCGAACAATCCTTCCTTGGTCTTGAAATCCGTGACATCCCGACTTGAGGTCGAGTTTCGTAAATAACTTAGTACCTTTCAGACCGTCGATGAGTTCATCAATCCATGGAAGAGGGTATTTGTTCTTTACTGAAATTTTGTTGAGAGCCTGATATTCGATGTACATGCGCCAAGTACCATATTTCTTTGGAACTAAGATGACTGGACTTCTATAAGGAGAGGAGTTGGGGCGGATATGACCCTTGTCGATCAAATCCTGAATTTGCCTGTGAATATCTTCATTTTTGAGAATGGATCTTCTGTAAACAGATGCGTTAGGTAATGAAGAACCAGGAACAAGTTTGATGGAGTATTTTACCTGACAATGCAGAGGTACTCTATTTGGTGCTTGAAATGTGTTTTTGTATTCTTCAAGAATGTGATTGATCTGTTCTTGTTGTCGGGAGCTGCGTTGGTCGGTGAGTCGACTTGTCACTGCAATATTCTTGGAATTTTGAGGCTTTATCATGATTAATGTGAACTTTTGAGCAAGATTGATAAGCTTCTTTGTTCGCTTGGTAGATATCATAGAAACTGTTGATGTGGGTTGTCGCTCTGGTATGCCATACCATTGATTCCAGATTTTGACAATCACCTTCTGAGGCCGTGACTGATATGTACCATGTCGATCCCATAGGTAAGGTTTTTCGAATATCGCGTCGCTTATGAAAAGTGGTGCCTCATCACAAAGTACTTCATCTTCAAAAGGCTTAATGAAGTAGGCGAGGCGACATTGGCATGCGATCCTTAGTTCATGCCCATCCTTCATCCAACTGATATTGTAAGGCTGAGGATGTGGGGTGGTGAAAAGACCTAATTTATTCACAATATTTTCAGAAACAAAGTTCTTCTGGCTACCATTATCCACAATCAGATGTAATGTATTTATCTGAACCCATATCCGTGTATGGAAAAGGCGCTCTCGTTCCTCCTCATCAATGATAGTCGAGGTAGTCAGAGTGGTCAAGGTCGAAGCCAAGAGGGTTGATGCATCTGGATTAGATTCTACCAAGTTTCTATTGGACAAGTCAGATGTCGACAATTTTGCCAAAAATTTCTTCTGAGCTTTGCATTCTGACGTATCATGCCATGCTGAACTGTGATAATCACACCATTTCCCAGTAGGCGCTTGTTTGCTGCGATCCCTCTTGTCTTTCTGAAAGTTCTTCTTTTGATGATCAGGATTTGGCAGAGTCGGCTGAGAAGGGTTTTTGAACTTGTCGAAGTCGGCTGGTGACTTTTGGTCAGATGTTTGACCTGTTGGCTTGTTCACAAAACATGCTTTTTGTTTTTGTTTAGATTCAATATTGCTGGCATAATGAAATGCATTCACAAGTGTGTTGACAGTCAGAAAATCCATCTCTTGATGAATGTATGGGGATAAACCATTGACATACTTTAGGACAAGAAATTTCTCTTATTCTTGGACACCAAGTATAGCCATGAGTCGATAGAACTCATCGGTGTAACTCTGTATGGACTGGTCTTTCCATTTCCTTAGCTACTGCCACTTCTTATACTACTGTTCAAGATACTTGGGCAGGTAGAATTCCTTTCAGACATATTCGACAAATTTTACCCATATGTCTATGGGGTCTCCTTCTTTTCCATATTTGTCGATAGATTCTCCCACCAACAGTGTACATAGGTTGACATTTTTAAGGATGCAATGGTGATATTTTCTGCTTCGGAGTGTTGAAACACTGCGTAGTAAGATTCTAGCGGTTGTACCCAATTGTCAATGAATTCTGCGTCAATATTGCCTTCAAGGTTTGGTATGTCGAGATTCATTTTCACTTTGAAGGGGCTGATTTTATCAGAGTGAGATCGCATCAAGGATTCCCTGGAGTTTGAAGTGACTCTCATGAGAATATCGCTGAACTGGACGAACATTTCGGTTCACTGGAGAGCCAGTTCTTTTTCTATGAGTTGTTCTATATCTCGAGTTGCATGTCTATTATCTACTTCTTCGACCATATTTTCTGAAGTCGAAGGAAGTGTCTGCTTGTGTTGCTGAGTTTACGAGCGTGTTTGAACATGCATGAGTTAAATAACTTCGATTGAAGTGCTTATGCAACTTAATCTCTGAACAAGATCTTTCTCTGATACCAATGATCCAGGCCAGTCCTAGGTGCAAGCTAGGGACAACATTTGATTGAATGAGTCGAGTACTATTATGGTGGAAGCATATAAGAAGAACCAGCAAAGTAGGAAATACACTAGGTCGACAAGAAGTATGTGCATAAATAATATGCAATAATTCAAACCAATTTATTATTCCTTCTCCATGAAATATGGAGGAATTAGAATAATCTATATTACATCAGTGTACATGCTTATATAGGATGCTAATACGCTTGGGTGACTACCCATTATGTTCAGTTATAAAAGAAGTTATAACGGCTCAGGAGTTCAACCGTTGTAGACGACTGGAAGATAGAGGCATTCTGTTGATGTTCGACAATCATCGATATTGACAAGGCATGTTGGTATGCTGTATGTCGAGGAGGACCTGTAGAGGTGAACCTGTAGAAGCGAACATGTCTAGGCGGACCTGTCGAGGTGGACCTGTCGAAGTAGTCAGAGTAATCGAAGTTGTTGAAGTGATAGACTTTGTCGAAGCTTGACAACTTGCCAGCTACTGGTTGGATCAGGGGGACTCAAAATTACTAATGTATTGGGCTAATGAAAATAGAAGGATAGTAAATTTGGTCCTTCAGTCAATATTGAACAGGGTTTTAGAGATAAAACAAGTATTTGAATCCATCTCACTCAAGCATATTTTTTAGAGAATTAAACAATCAAGTAGATCAAGTTTCTAAGGATCCTTTATCTTTGTAGGAGGGGGTCCTTTTAGAGTAGGAGTTCATAGATAACTTTCCTATATCAGAGTATTTGAAATCTCTCTTCTAATTTTTGGTTGCATAACATCTTATTTCTTAATGACACTTATAATAGGAGCATGTTTCTAATGTTTAGTTTATTTTTGGATGGGAAAAGGTTTTTGAAACTTGGAGCACATGTATTTTATTGGATGATCGTAATAAGTACAAAAGGAAATGGCAATGAAGTCTCACTGACCTTTCATTTGAGCCACATTGGCTATTTGATGTATATTTTGATTTCACCTGTTATATTTCAAATTTAATTTCCTTATGGAAAATTAATTGAAAAAAAATGCAACATAAAATGATAACATAAAAGAATCCATACATATATAGTAAATGTAACGATCAAACCTTACATGTTGGAATCTTGGTTTAATAAATATATATTTTGATAATTCAATGATGAAAAATACAATGATAGTAGCCAATTATATATGGCTGATAAACATAGGGACATGTCTTTTCATTTAATAGACATGTCGTGCAATATAACTTACCTAATTGATTTCTTAACCTAAATAGTAATAAATTAATGATTAATATACATTAAGGTATATTACAAGTCATATGTCCTTGAAAATATTAGTCCATGAATCTTTAGTAAGCGTGCTTCAACTAGAAGTCTTTCCATGAATAATGGTACCGCGATTTAGAAGTTCTTGAAGTAATTGGTCGCGTTTCCATTAATCAAATATTTTCATGCATATGATTCTGTATATAAACACATAACAACTATTTGGATTATTCTTATGATATTTTAATCTAATGGTGTTCTTTTGATCTTCTAATTTGACATAGATTTCTGATATTTCTTCATGCTTTGATATGGTTTTCTTATTTGTAGTGGCAACTACTAATGATGGAATTACTTCCTTGTCTGATGGGATTGTCTTTAGTTGTTCCCGAGGAACCTTTTGATGTTTAGATTCTAGAACATCTTGATAGTATGACCATTGGTATAATGTTCATCTCTTCATTTGTCGCAACATCTTCTCGGTTTCATTTTGCTAGATTATCACGATTAAGGTCAACTTTGACTTCTTTATTTTCATCATTGAATTATTCTATAAATTCATTTTTTTCATAATTGTTGTTAATAATGACTTCATTTTTAACTGTATTTTGAGTTTTATTACAATCCACAACATCGTCGTTTTCTTTTGAATTTATATTGACATTGTGATTGTCAATATCATCTTGATCTTTCATATCCTTGTATTCTACCTCTTTTGTTTCATTTTCCTTGTTATCATCTTCCTTAACAAGTCCTTGTTCTGGAGTTTCACTAGACAATTTTATAGATTTTTCTGCCGGTGTATTAATGTGCCTTACTTCCCTTCCTTGTAAGAAGCTGCAACGAAATTCTGGTAGACATACATATTTTTGATTGAGTACCCTATTTGGAGGTTTGTAGTTGGGGTGTCTTTTGTTATCACTCTTAGAGTCTGGTGACGAATCTCTTATGAGGAGGCATATAAGGAGGTGGTCGTCGTGGCCTCCCTTGTTCCTCTTTACTTAGGAACTTGGGAGTCACAGTGGCTTCATCTATTGGGAGTGTAAATGCAGTTTACAACTTTCCCTTGCTTGAAACTTTGGAGACCGTAACTGCTTCTGCTATCGTAGGTGCCATAACCGTTTCCTGTTTTTCCTCGCTTGAGAGGTGAGATGTCATAACTACTACTTCTTCATAGTATTTTTCATCATCTTCTCTCAAAATCGGCTTGGTTTGAGGAATAAATTATTTGGGGTCAGATATTGCTACAAGTTCTTCCTTAATTCCATCTTCATCCGTCGTGGGTGCAAAATCAATATCCAAATCTTCTTTATTTGGAAATTTCGGGAGCGTAACCGCTTTTGCTAGCGTAGGTGCCATAGCAGTTTCCTGCTTTCCCTCACTTGAGAGGTGAGATGTCGTAGCCGCTTCTTCTTCATATAATTTTTCATCATTTTCACTCAACCTTGGCTTGGTTTGACTAGTAAATTCTTCGGGGTCTAATCTTGATCTTGCTACAAGTTCTTCCTTTCCTTTTTTCCTAGCTATTTCTTCTTTTATTTCCAATACGATAATTTTCAATTTGGTGTACATTTCCTCTTCCCTAAGGCATCTCTTTTCAATTTCCTCGAGTTCAGATTCAATAATCCTTCTTAGCTTATGGCCATACATGATTTCATTGAATGTTGGAAACATATTGATTCCATTTTGTGAAAATATTCAAGAATATTTTGAATTTTTTTTGAATAATAATAATTAATTAATATTATTTTTATTATTATTGTTTTTATAAACTATATATAGTTCAATATATAATTTTTTTTGTTTGAAAATTTTATGTATAATAATAATAATAATTTAACAATAGTAATATTATTATATTATATATATATTTTAAATGGTAGAATTTAGGGTTTTTGAATTAGGGCTGGTGGATTGGATAAGAGCGTTGAGAGATGGTGTCGTAGATATGGACTAGTCATGCGAGTGAGTAGACTATGACAGAGTATGCAATGGAAGGGAGCAATGAAATGTAGGGTTGCAATGAGCCGTGCAAGTGGAAGGGAGATGAGAGCAGGTGGAGGTGGGCGCGCAAGGGGTTGAGGAAAGTCCTGCGGGAGGTAGAGATGGGTGATGGGAGCACTGGGAAAATGGGCTGGAAAGAGGCACATAGGGTAGAGTGGAACTGAAGAGGGGTAGCACTCAACACATGAATTGTGGGAAGTGAAGGTAGCATGGACGTGTAGTGTGAGGTGAGTGCAACAATGGGGGCATGAGTTGGAGCACATGGGGAGATAGAGTGTGTTTTCTTGAAGAAGTATGAAATTGGGGAGTGGATGAGGGATGAGAAGGCAAAGGGGATTGGGGGAGTGTGTTGGAGTGCACGTGTGGGGAGAGAAGGGTATGCGTAGGAGAGACTAAGAGAGCGATGGTGGTGAAATGGAGAATGGGGGTGTGGTGCGAATCGAGGAGTCATGGGCCGAGAGGAATGAAGAGAAGGGGATGGGTGAAGAGGAAAGAGATGGTGATGAGGAATGAAGGAGTGATGGAGATATGAACACCAGGAAGATTTTGAGAGCTTGAGCGAACCTCACTTTGATACCACTTGTAAGGATAAAACCTTACATGTTGTAATCTTGGTATGATAAATATATATTTTGATAATTAAATGATGAAAAATACAAAGATAGTATCCAATTATATATGGCTGATAGACACACGAACATGTATTTTCATTTATTAGTCATGTCGTACAATATAGCTTACCTAATTGATTTCTTAACCTAAATAGTAATAAATTAATGAGTAATATACATTAAGGTATATTACAGTAAATATATAATTTATAATGAATATGTGTGTTGTAAAATGTGCTTTGTGATGGTATACTTTATAAGCATTGACTAGTCACGAAGGTGAAAGGTGAAAGGTTGTGTACCTTAATTTATATTATTTTTATGTGATTCTATATATGTTATATTCAAAACATTGGATCTACCTTCAAAGATCATTTCTCCTCAAAGCATTTTGTGTAAAAGACACATCTTCGTTTTGACTATAATTCCCTCATTGTTCTTCGTTCTTGTAGATCTAATGGTTGAAAACATGAAATGGTATGATGTTTGAAGCATTGAATAATTATTTCTAATAGTAATTGGAGAATCCATAATATCCATTGTGTTAAGTTCTGCATTTCGAATACAAACCAAGATTCATCATCAAGACAAGAAATAATTCTTTGTACATGGATCGAGCATTATAGGTTGATGTTCATTATGAGTTTTTGTTTCTTTGGATAGTTATTCTTGTCTTATATTTCCAAGTAAGGTGTTGATATCATCCCCACTTTATTTCATAATTGTGATTCAAGCCTAAATGTATGAAGAATGTTGTTTATATCCATAACGATTTTGTCACTGAGCATGATGGTTCTTGTGATTTGGATGGTAATATGGAATCCTTCTGTCACGTGTCTTTATTTTAGTAATGTAACATTCATCATGTGTCACTTCTAATAATTTATTGGTTGATAAAACTCCAACATAAATTCCATTTTGATTTATTATATAGTTTGGTTTGTATTGATACCTTTCTCCAATGTTTGAATTTTTACATATGGTGACTTCATTATTTCAACTAGGTTGGCCATTATGTAATGTTATTTATATTATATTCATTAAATTTCCTCTACCATCAAATATCCTTTCTCCTCAAAGCATTTTATGGAGAAATCTATGCCTTCATTTTTCCTACAATGTCTTCTCATAATTCTCCACTCTGGAAGATGTGATGCTTGAAAACACGAAATGACATTATCTTTGAAGTGCTGAAGAGAGATATTGCATTGTATATAGATTGATCCATCCCAAGTCAATATTCATTAGGAATTTTGGTTAGTCCATCGATTAGATGGATTTTATTGTCTTATGTTTCCTAGTAAGGTGTTGATTTGTCCCCAATCTATTTTGGAGTTGTGATTCAAGTTTGAATGTATGAAGAATGTTGTTTATATACATATGGATTTTGTCCATGGTCACGACGAATCTTGTGATTTGGATGAGAGTAGGGCATTCTTCTATCACCTATCTTGATTTCAGTGCTGGAAAATTTGTTGTTTATTAGTTTTGGTGATTATTGGTTGATAACGTTCCAACATAAGAGTGATTATGATTTGTGATATTGATTAGCTGGATTGGTTCCTTTCTCTAAGGTATGAGTTTTTACATTTGGTGACTTCCATATTTCAATTGGGTCGGTCATTACATAATGTTATGTATATTATATACATTACGCATACTCTACCTTCAAATATTCTTTGTTCTCAAAGCAATTTATGGAAAAAGCCACGTCTTCATTTATTTTGCAATGTCTTCTCATGATTCTTTGTTCTTTAAGATGTGATGGCTGCAAACATGAAATGGTATAATATTTGAAACATTGAAGAGAACTATTGCATTGTATATAGATCGATTCATCCCACGATGATATTTGTTAGGACTTTTGCTTAGTCGATTGTGTAGATTGATCTTCTTATCTTATATTTCCAAGTAAGGTGTTGATTTCATTCCCACTCTATTTTAGAACTTTGATTCAAGTTTGAATGTATGAATAATGTTGTTTATATCCATATTGATTTTGTTGGTCATAATGAATCTGGTGATTTGGATAAAGACAAAGCATCCTTCTATCACATGTGTTAATTTTAGTACTAAAATATTCATTGTTTGTCACTTCTGGTGATTTACGGGTTGATAACATTCTAACATAAGTGTCATTTGGATTTATGATATCAATTGGTGTATATTGGTTTATTTCTCCAAGGTCTAAATTTTGACCTATGGTGTCTTCTCTATTTCACCTAGGTTGGTCATTATGTAATGCTATATATATATATATATATATAGATATATCATATTCATTACATTGCCTCTACCTTCAAAAACACTTTGTCTTCAAAGAAATTAATGGAAAAGGTATGTCTTCATTTTGCTTGCAATGTCTTTTCATGATTGTCCATTCATGAAGATGCGATAGTCGAATACATGAAATGGCATGATTTTTGAAGTGTTGAAAATAATTGTTTCATTATATATGGATCAATCCATCCGAGGCCAATCTTATTAGGATTTTTTGTTAGTCAGTTGTTTGGATAAAGCTTATTGTCTTATGCTTCCAAGTAAGTTGTTGATTCCGTCCCCACTATATTTCAAAATTGTGATTAAAGTATAAATGTATGAAGCATGTTTATTATATTAGTATTTATTTTTTCATTGGTCATGATGACTCTTGTGATTTGAATGACGATAAAGTCTCCTTCTATCACATGTCTTGATTTCAGTTATGGAACATTCATTGTTTGTCAGTTATGGTGATTTATTGGTTGATAACATTCCAATGTAAGTGTCATTATGATTTATGATATCAATTGGTCTATATGATTCCTTTCTCCATGGTCTGGATTTTTACATCTCATGACTTCTCTATTTCAACTAGGCAAGTCATTGTTTTTTTAACAATCATGAGTCCTTGTTGCTAAGTTATTTTGACTTTTATTGCTCTTAAACATCTTGATTTATGAAACCAAGGTTTGACTATGGTTCATTAAATTAAAAGTTTCTTCATATTTCTAAAATAATTCCTTCTCAAATTTATTCGTAAGATCTCTAATTTATCACGGTGATACTTTCTAATTTTCTTTATGTTTTGCTAGTTCACCCTCAAATTTCTTAATTTGCAACTCAAATTTGTGAATATTCGTGTTACTTATATATTCCTTCGAAATAAATACTCTCTAACAAGTGTGGCAAAGTATATTTTTATTTTCAAAGGTCCTTGACAAATACTCCCATTGCACAAAAATGACATTTAATCCAAAGATTTAAGTTATTTGTGGAATTCATAGTTCACAGTTTCTTCCAAAGATAATTTTTGACTTATGAATTTCCTAAGAAAAAATCATGAATATAAACTTACAAATATATATTATTTTATCATATAAAAATGCATTGTTATAATTCAAAGATATAGATATCTTTGATATGACTATTCATGGAAGGCCTGCACACAAGCACACTAAGAAATCATGCCCGATGAAGCCAAAATCTATACAAATTATGGCACAAACAAAGGGTGTAATTGTTCCATCATAGTAGAAATCAAACACTCTCAAATCTGTCTTTAATTTTAGTTGATTAGTTGTAATTAGCTGGTGAGAAGAATAAATCAATGAGAAAAGTTGAAATTGCATTAGAGGAATAACAAGAACTTGAAAAACCATAGGGATGTCAAGGATGAGGAGAATGGGATGGATTACAAAGGATCATCTTCCACAAGTACCTAATGATTGGGTGTGTCATGCCATAACATGTTTGAAGGCCAACTTGATTTCTATTTTGTTTCTCCTCAGTTTTAGGTTGAGGTGAAGAGCTTACTCATTTGATAGTGATTTTTATTTTTTATTTTTTTAATACTTTTTTCATTCTATAGTTTGGAAACCGTTAGAAAAATAATCTACCTTAGTACCATGATGATCTACCTAGGAGACATAATCATTTTTCTTGTGCTATGTTCTATGGTCTAACTTAGGTTATACTGATCAATACTAGTCAAATAGGTGATTCTAGCTCATTAATTGACAGTTGAGGCACTCCACTTTGATCATTCTGTCATGCAAGTGGATGCATTAATTACAAACCACTTCCATCTTTGAATAGGGGTGCTAATGTGTGAATGCGGTTGCTTTGTGGTCTCCTTGGTCATTTATTTGGGTCCTAGGGACTCTCCCACTCACCCATGTGCTCTTCCATGCTTTCCTTCAATCATTTATGAACTAGGAATGCTTCTAATTACCTATTCAAACATGTTCACACATGGTTTTGTGACTGTTTGGTTATGTTTGGGAGCCTATTAGTCAACCTAGGGGGGTTTAGGGGTCAAATCCTAGCCTGACACTTATATGCATTCACATGGGCTCCAAGGGCTCATGAATTCCCCCCAATGTATTATAAATATGTACTATAACATCTACAAGATGTACTGTAATAAGTGATAAGTTATTAGCACCATTCACATGTGCTATTCCAGTTATTTTCAGTCTCTTTTGTTGCTCTCTTCCATATTTTGTCAAACACTTTGAGTGTGATTATTGATATAGCTGCTAGATCTCACTAATAATAAATTATCACATGGTATCAGAGCTATTTGGAGTTGCAAAAAAATATAGAGAGGTTTGAGTTGATGTTTAGGGCATATTTCCAGAAAGCCTAAGTGTTTGCATTGCAGGTTTTACAACATTTTTGTCATAGGTTGTGCAAGAAGAATGGAGCATACTCAAGCATTGCTTACTCCATCCAATTATTTTTAATGTAAGGCTGATATGCTCATCCAGTTGAGGTCCAAGGGTCTCTACAGGGTCACCATGGGGATTGAAATCGAGCCAAATTCTGCTGTGGAGAAAGCTAAGTATTTTAATAGACTTGATGAAGCATTTGGTATGCTCTGTCTCAACACTTTGAGGTATCTCCTCTTTCATGTTGAAATTATTGGCACACCCAATGAATTTTGGCTCAAGCTTGAGTCACTATTTGGGAAGACAGATGAAATAAGAGGCCATCAGCTTGAGAATGAGCTAATCTCCATGAGCTCAACTCACTATGAGACCATTGAAGAATTCTTTACTAAGTTTAACACTCTATTAATTCATATAAAATGGTGTGGAATAGAGAAGAAATAATATCATCTTATCTTGTCCATCCTTTCTAATCTAGGGCCTGAGTATTCTGTGTATGTTTCGACATTCCACTCAAGCAAGCTTACAACTAGAAATTGGAGGATGCCTGCGCTAGCAGAATTCATGGAGTATTTGAATCAGGAGAAGGAAAATATCATACAAATGGGTACCATAAAATATACCAAGGATCAATCCCTTTCTTCTGATGTATCAAATCAAGCCAAAGGCAAGAAGGAAGATTTGAAGTAAAAAGAGAAAGAGAAGAAGCAGTCAAGTTCAGAAAGCTCCAGTTCTACTAATGGGAGTTCAAGATCCAGGAGGAGAAACAAGAGAGAGATACCCAAATGTGGTTATTTAATAGGTTCACATCTTGAAATATATTTCTTTATAAATAACATGGACATCATAACCAAACTCCTTGAGGAGAACCATATTGATCTTCCAGATTTTGCAAGAGGATGGGAGCGCAAGCAAGGAAGTGGTAAGCCTGAGCATGCGTTGAGTGCATAGGTAGAACCCATTTATGATATATATGTTTCTGATTTAACTTCTGATATATCGGAATCTTAAGCCTCCATTCCTTCCTTGGAAGAAACCCCATTTAGTTCACCAAAGCTTCCCCCCAAAACTAGTCATTTTTTGCTAGTTTCTGATGAGTCTTCTGAAATCTCTTTACCAATCCAATCAGATATTTCCAATTATAACTCTGAAGGTGATATACAAGATGATATACATCCTATTACATTAATTGAATCATTTCCCCAACCATCTCATGACCAAAATACCAAACAACCCTCAAGTTCACCAGTTGGAAAATCTCAAAATTGCCTGGTTTCCAATACTATGTCACTTGTATATGTTGCTTTTATGTCTTGTATGTATTTCATTGGTTGGAAATAAATATCATTGGAATTCATGGGAATTATTTTCCATATGTCTATACTTACTTTTACCACGCATGGTTCAAATCTTAAGTCTCCATACCCTCCAAGTTCGCTCAATTGCAATTATGATCTAGTTGCTCACTCTTCTCTCTCTATGGACCGATTCGCTCATGGAGACACCATACCTTTGATATTTTATTCTGTATATGACATATATTCTAATATTTCAGAGCCTCATGAGATTTTTTATATATTTATGAAGGTGATTCATCGTATTGGGAAGAAGATTCATGATTTTATTCATTATATGGCAGCTACACATGATGCAGATTTTGTTGAATCTTTTGATGTTATTTGGGAAAGAGTTTGCAGAGATATATTTTCCATGGTTGATTATGATATTATATTAGATTGTTCTTGCAGAAAAATAAATTCTTATGATTCCCCTCCATCATTGAATGGTGACCATCAAAGGGTCTCTCCACATGATCTTAGTTTACAACACTTTGATGCATTGATGAATGATCTTGGCATCCACAACATATTCACCAAGTCCATCACCAAGAAGTTGTTCTTTCAGGTCATACAAGTGAGGAAGAGGACCCTTCGAAGATCTTTTTTTCATCTTTGTCATATCCATTTTTGAGGGGAGGTTTTGTCCCATGAGGTTTTCCTCCCTACCTCGGTTACATGGATTTGTAAAAGGTGACTTGTGCCTTGGTTGCCAAGGCCTTAATAAACCATTTTGAATAAGTTGTACTAAGTTAGGATTAAGGGGGGGGTGTTAGAGAAATATTCTACCTTAGTACCATGATGATCTACCTAGGAGACATAATCATTTTCCTTGTGCTATGTTCTATGGTCTAACTTAGGTTATACTGATCAATATTGGTCAAATAGGCAATTCTGGCTCATTAATTGACAGTTGAGGCACTCCACTTTGATCATTCTATCATCCAGTGATCTGGATTTATGCAAGAACGCAACATAATACAAAAATAACAAAGATTCAGCAGAAATAACACTTCATTTCATTAATCAAAGAACTGAAACTTGTTTACATACAGAATGGAAATAAACTAGCTAGAGTGTTGGTAGCTTATCTCTGAGAAGAGATTTGGCAGCTACATGCCTCTGAACTTTGTGTTACAATGAGGCTCGAAGGACTATATATTATTGAGAAACAATGGAAACCCTACACATCCAAAAACCTAACCCTAGGAGGTGAAATGCCAGAATGTGGGCCTCGTTGGGTAACTTGGTACATCAATTTCCCGGGGTCGTAACTTTGGAATACTACCTCCATTTGACGCACATGATACATCGTTAGAAAGATATATTCAAGGACTACATCCATAAGTGATAAATATCAAGTCTATAACAAACTCATATTTTCCCAAAATGGACTCATATTTGCCCAACCATTTGATGCTGAAAAAACGTTGTTTAGGTCCTCAAAACGGCTCCGGAAGTTTAGGACCCAAAAACTCCCAAAAATAGTAAATTGTGCTACAATTAAGGAAACCGGAAAAATGAAAGAAAAAATGGTGGGATTCCAATTGGAATAGGTGGGTGGCCACCAATATCCTCCTGGATCATCCAGGTGCCTGTATTAATTGCAAACCACTTCCAGCTTTGAATAGGGGCGCTAGTGTGTGAATGTGGCTAAGTTTGTGGTCTCCTTGGTCATTTATTTGGCTCCTAGGGAATCTCCCACTGATCCATGCACTCTCCAATGCTTTCCTTTCCTCATTTATGACCCAAGCATGCTTCTTACCTATTCACACATGTTCACACATGGTTTCATGATTGTTTGGTTAGGTTTGGGAGCATATTGGTCAACCTAGGGGTGTTTAGGGGTCGAATCCTAGCTTGACACTTGTATGCATTCACATGGCTCCAAGGGCTCATGAATTTTCCCCAATGTATTATAAATATGTACTATAACATCTACAATATGTATTGTAATGATATGATTAGATATTAGCACCATTCACATGTGCTATTCCAGTTATTTTCAGTCTCTTTTTTTGTTCTCTTGCATATTTTGTCAAACACTTTTGAGTGTGAATATTGCTCTACTTCCTAGATCTCACTGAGAAGCAATTATCATAGAAAATGTCCTTGGCCAAGCATCACAACCCTTATCGTGGAGAAATTATGGGGTTAGTTTAACACTTAGAATATCTTGGATCGACACCTCTTTTCAAACTCTACTTGAATTGAAGACTATGTTCTAACTAAATTAGAATTAAGAACCCACTCCCATGTGAGATTTTATTTCATGCCAACAATAGATTCTATGTAGGAACGAAATGAACAGAGTTTATTGATGAAATATTCAATGTTAAAAGGATAAAAAGTTAAAATTTATAAAGGAGACATTTAATAATTGATAATGAATAGGCGATAGTATATGATTACAATGGCATGGGATGGCATACTTATATATGCATTGATTGGTCACCATCAAGGAAAATTTGAAGGATCTAGATTTTTTTTGAAGTGTAGAAACCTTTGAGTATCTTTACTAAGTTTTAAATTTCCAACCATTAAATGTGTGGTATTATTTTCGTTAAAATATTCAAATTTCTAAGGATTTTATGTAGTTTCTAGGCAATTTTGACAATGTTTAGAGCAAATACTTTTATCAAGTGGAATTTGGACCAATGATTGTAGAAAAAAATCGAAATTGGGGATTCGTTTTTGGAAAAAAACATATGAAATTAGCCCATGGGCTAAATTTCACCCCTAAAATTTTCCTCGATCACCATGGATGATAGGTCACATCCATTCATTAATATGTGTCACTTCATTTTTAATTTATTATTTATTAATTGATGTACTTTTCATCGTGATAGTTGATGATACAACATGTTATGATCTTCTGAGAATTGCATAGAATTGTCAAATTTTGAAAGGGTCTAACCACCCCAATTCATTTTTTTGCAAAACTATGTCATTGTTGAACAAACTATATGTTAATTATTCGACACTAAATTATCAAATGGGGTACAATAAAAAACTTAGAGGTGTAAACACACACTTTGGAATTTAAATGCAATAAATGAAAGTAAATTAAATTAAATAACAACGAAAACTAACACCACATGACTCTGCTTGTCACTGGATCACAAGATCATATCTCCTGAGTTAGATCTAGATCTTCAACAATTGATTGTTTTAGTGGTTGTCTAATCTATGGAAAACCAAATCAAAGCAATGCAATTGAAAATTAAATCAAAAGAATAACTAAGGCAATCCGAAACTGAAACTAAAACTAGGGGTCAAGATCAATTCTTCAAATGGTCCTAATTGGTGACACAAACAAGACAATGAGAGTGAATATCATAGGAAATACATGAAAATTAATGAATGTTTGAACTATTGACAACACTAAAACAATGATATAATGACCAATCAAATGAGAGAGAGGTATTGTTTATTTATGCATTTAAAGACTGTACTATGCATATCATAGTATCTTGTAAAACAATCAATATTTAAAATAAAAACTAATATTAGAATGATGAAGAATAGAATGGAGAGTGGTTTTGTTTCTTTGTGTTTTTAGATAGTAGTTTAATGTACACAAATTTATACAAACAATCATGTGAATAAGGGAGAACAAGAGTCGAATACCTTTTTACAGTTAGTCCTTTTAAATCTCAAGTGAGTGCAATCAAGTGTCCAAAAGGTATGTTTTATTAGTGGATGTGATGTAAGTGACTATGGAATTGATCTTATGACTGCACATTTAGAGTTATGATTTCAATCAATCCGCATAAAAAAATGAGAGTGCAAATGTATATATAAAGAAATGTTTTTATTTTGGTTTTTAGTTATTTTATATAAACACAAAAGGTAAATTGAAAACTAGTGTAAATATCTATCCAAACAGAGCTTTTTAACCAACATTGGAATGGTACGATTTGGGTGAAATGGATGGTTATCTAAGGGATGAAAATGTGGAAAACTGGACTTAGATTAAAGTCAAGTTATTTAAGGACGAGATCACAACAAATTGAGAAAGAAATTGTGGTCAAAATGCAACAAATATGAAGGAGGGAATAACAATGGTTTACAAAGGCAATTTGGAAAATGAAATTTAATGAAAACATAGCATACAAATGAGATATAGACTTGTCATGTCCCCATCCCAATATGACTACTAGTTAACACTGTTTCACAAACCTACTAGTTCCCTAGGTTGAGGTGGAGGCATTAAATCTTGCAATAAGGGAGCTATGAGACCCTTGAGGACCTTAGTTTAACATATACACATTAAATTGGGTCATATAAATAATAAATATGGATAAATAAAGTGTCATTTCTTCATGGAGACACTTCAAGGATCATGGAGACCTTAGGTGGCTAGATTCCTCCCTACACTTAACATGACCTACCCCGAAATTTGAAATTATGAGGAATGAAACATTCTTGGGAGATGAATAGGTTTCAAGTAGAATATCATGAGCTAAAGGATTCAAATTGGTGAAGAGGAATAACTCCCCATGGAAGAGGAAGAGACTAGGAAGAAAATATGTGTCACTTGGAGAGAGATTCCCTGCACTCTATGACAACAATGATGGAAGATTCTATGAAAAATTCAGACCTGATCACAAAACTATGAAAATATGACATGTCAGGGATAATATTGAGGCACGAGGAAGAGGACAAGTGTCATAGGGGTTACTAAACAACTAGGATGAGTTGGAGGAAGCATATGAAGGGGAAATAGACCTTAGAGGACCTTATGAGGATTATTAAATTATTCCATGAGGAAGGAGAATGGATTTTGATAATTTGATAATTTTACTTTGGCATTTTGGAAAGCACTAGCTTTTCCATTGCATAGTGAGTGCTCACTCTCCTTGCTAGTGAGCCAATTTCGAGGGAGTTGTATTATCATCCAAATTGGATGTTGGAGAGGCCACCATGAAATATCATTTGGAGCTTAATGGAGTGTTTTTATTTCATATAGAAGTATGATACAATTCATGATTCATCTCTTTCCCCATTCTTTCATCCCCCATCTCATTATTCCCATGTTCTTATATGATGGCGCACTAGTGTGAATGGTGCTTGCGCTTTGTTGAGCTCAGTTAATTCCAAAGCATGGGTGAATGATGTTTGTATCTGTAATATGTTCCCCATACTCTCTGTAAGTATAATTATCATAAATACATATGTAAAATGTCCACATTTCCAAGCTATGGTTTGATAAGTTTCCATTTCGAAGGAGTTGTGTATCTGATTTGTATTGAGGAGTATCTCCGGTGTTAAATGATTTTGAGTAGGATATTTTTATTTTGTATATGTTCTAAATTCCTCATTCTCTTTTCTAAACCATTTTATGTACATTTTATGAGTTGAAGTAAAGCTATCAATGTCATTTCCCTTAAGCAATATCACTGAAAATTAGCATTCAAATGTGGAGCTCTATAACTAGTTTTCAGAACTTATAAATACATATAATGACATCCAATTAGGTCTGATATCATTACCCATACTATTTTTATAATTTTTTTGGGGTTTCATATGATTTGGGAATCCCTTTTTGCTCACACCCTAGGGGGAACTTCACTACAATTTACTAGTAATTTTCCCCTTTTCCCCAGTAACCCCAAATAAATTTGAAGAGGTATAAAACCAGTGATAAAGTGACTAGAGAGTCTATTTAGAGGTATTAAGACTCACCATATCAGTTCCTACTAAATTTGAGACCCTTTTGTGCCATTTGGAGCTCCTAGATTCAAGACTAGTCAAGCCAAATTTGCCCCAAATTGTAACTTTGTTTGGAAATTTCATATTGGGTCATTACAAGACTTAACCAAAATTATGAGTGCGTTATGTGACAATATAGGGTTATTTAACATAAGTAACCTCTATAAGAAATTTCACGATAAGCGAATTGAATTTCTTGTATAAAGGAATGTTAGAACATAACACATATACAATAGAGAAACAACCTATAATTAAATAAATAAATAGCAAATAGATGTAATTACAATCATAGAATTATGCTACACCAATTTAAGATATAATACTAAGAGTTTATTAAAAAAAAATCATAAAATGAAATTGTAATTGAAAGTACATAAGAACTGAATGCAAATCAAACAAGATTTAAATAACGATTAAACTAGAATTGAAATTCAAACAAAAATGAACACCCACAAAAAATTTATTCTATAAAACCAAAAGATGATAACAGGTTAATACCAAAAATGAGGGTCCCTTCCCATACAAAATAACCCTGATAAAAGACAATAATATGAAGTGGATAAAATGCACAATGTCTCAACAACAATTAGCTTTTCCATTTCATCAAACTCAAGAATTACAAAGACAATAACCAACTCTTGGCTCTTTTACAAGAATGATTTTTTCTCACGTACAAGATTCATGGATGATAATCATTATCTCCTTGAGTCCCATGAGACTCTATTTATACATAGAAATCATTCCTTGAGTGGACAAAACCGAATCCCCAAGCTTAGAAAACTAATTTTCCAATTTGAGGCAAAATTCCAATTACATGATTTTGTGTAGATTTACCTTGAAGATCACCCAATATGTCTCAAGCCATGACTGATTTTGAAAAAATTCTCACATTATACTCAATTTATCATACTGTGAAGAAAACTCACGTCTTGGAATTTTGAGATTCTCCTTGAGGTAGAATTTGACTATTTGAAAACTATCTATTGGAATGCAAGAAACCTTTGACCATGAGTTGGAAACACACACTTGCGAGTTGGGTGAGGTTTGAATGATCCACATAAATGCTGGGAGGTCCAAGAACAATATCCAAGTGGTGGAATTAGAGTTGGAGGTGTGAAAGTATGCCAACCATGAATTAATGGAAAAACCAATACAAGAACTAGTACAAAATCGCAGAAATAAAACTCATACAATTGTCATTAGTAAAACTTTGATATAAACCATTTTAAATAGCAAAAATGTTGGAAAAATAGATGTATTAACCATAAAGGTATGTTTAGGCTTAAATGAAGGTTAAATAATGAGATGAAGTGTTGGAAAATGTCTCAGAATGGTGAATTTGTTATGTCAAAAAAATGGAAAAAATGGATCCCAACACTTCCCCACACCTAAGGATTGGCATGTCCTCATGCCAATTGGGATTCTTTACTTGTGCAAATTAATGGAGTTTGGGAGATTTCTACTTGATCATATTTTCAACTTGAGAACCATCATTTTACTTGTGGTAATTTGCTTGGGTTGGAAACAATGAGTAACAATGATTCATGAATGTTATGACGCATGAGCTGTAATATAGGATACTCTTTTTTAGACTACTTATATATTACAATGAGTTTAAATTTTCTTTATGTAAATGGACTTATGATGAAAGTGAAATAATGGTAATGATATGGAAGGTGAACTAAAATGGAAAATGAACGGAGATGATAATGCATGAATGCCATGAAATGCAATGTTCCCCCAAGTTTTCGGGACACGGGAGTGGGGAAATGCACATTGGGGACATGTGGAGACCACCCCCAAATTTTAGCAAAATTCAGGGGAGGGGGTGTCCAAGTCTTAATAAAAAATAATATTATAAATTATTAAATCCCAGCAATAAAAGTTCAATGATTCATCCCATGTAAACTACTAAAAGGGGGGACGACGTCTGGGAGCCCCCCAGTTTCAGGAGGGGGCGGGGGGACATGGGGAGAGGGGGCATTTGGAAGCTCCCCTTCACCAGAGCGCATTGCAAAACAGGGGACGCACCCCCTTGTACATTTATGAGGGTTTTCTAATTTTTAGGACGCTGGGAAACATTTCCCTAGAAGCCCCTGAGCCCCCAGGGCACAGGGAGCGAGGGGGGCATGTCCCCGACCCTAGGGGGCGAGTCCTCATGTAACACCGATGAAATGTGGTATCCCATAAGCTTTTCCAAATTTTTATTAAATTAAACAATATTATTCTAGTTTTACCTCAAGTTAACTTTTGCGTTGAATTCTATTGCAAGCTAAAATAGGACTGTGTGGGTCATGTTGTAGGCTACATGTTGATTGAAGGATGATGGACACTTTCCCCACACACATACAGTTTTTCATGTCCTCATGCAAATGAGGTAGGGAATTCCTGATCATTTAACAGATCTTGAAAATTTCCGAGAAAGAATAAGCTGCCATATACTATGAGATCTGAACTAATTATTGGAATAAGTTTAAAAAGGTCTATAATAAAATATGAATATGTTGGAAGGTATAAAAATGTTCAAATATCATCAAATATCCTTTTGCATATGGTTATGATGTTATGATGCTAAATGTTTTAAGATCTTGTACAACCATTAAAATATTAACATGGTATTAGAGCCACCCTGAAAGAAGACTTTGTGCAACCGAAGCATTGCTACAACTGCAGTTACTAGAGATTAGGGTTTCATCATCACAATACATCATTGGAGATCTCATAGAATTCAAAAATACAAATTCAAGAGAGGTCATTCAAATTGCAAGAGAGGTCATTCAAATTCACCAAATTACTCTAACTAACTAACAGTTTCTCCAGTTAATTGGAGTTACTAGGGTGCATGGTGCATGGTGCAAGGGGTGCATGGGTGCAGGGTTGCAAGTGTGCATGTGCATGGTTGCAGGTGTGCATGTGCATGGTTGCATGGGCGCATGCATGCATGAAAAGCTTCAATTAGGTGTAATAGGACCTCCATAGTCCAATAAAATAAAAATTAGGAAGTAAAGAGTACTATTTAGGAAGTGCAACAAATCCTAACCTCCCCAACCCCCTTGCATGTGGAATCTAAGACCCCCCAGCCATGTTTGTTGTCCATGTTGAGCCAATATTTAATTACAGGTAAAAAATAATAAAATACTAATAATAATGTCCATATTCCATAGTTCTAGGCACATAGTGCCACCATAATAATCAAATAACAACATCCCATATGTTCAAGGCTTACCGTCGGGATATTACATAGGCCCACTCTTATTTCTTTTATGTAGGTTATCCTAGATAAGAACCCTATTGTTGAGGGTCAACCACATATAAATGCAAACTTTTAAAGGTCATTTATACTTCCAATTCTTCTTCCAACACCAAACATGCTTTTCCATGAAAACTCCACTTAATACCTTATATCCAAGCTTTCAAGAATATGTACCTTTAATTGGATTCCTTGACCATAATAGTTCGTTATATTATTCTTTTATCCTAGCATGATTAGCTATGGGTCATGCTATAAATTCCTCTCATTTTAAAGCCTCTTCACCTTCCAAACCAATTTTATTTGTAGCCTTCCATTCCTGCCTCTAAATTCTAGTAAGATCATTGTCTGCTTCTTGGGAAAGAGTAAAGAGTCCCTTCTCCTAGATAGTGTTAATGAGATTATCTAGAAACCTGCAGTTTTCACCACAAAAAATCCAAGGATCTCCCCCCATTCTTATCTTATGACCATCCCCAACCCTCCATATAAGGCACTTGCTAATTACGGAAAAAGGGTATTATTGTTGCCTTCCAAATGATTGATCTATTATGAAAGAAATTTGTTTGTAATCTTATCCATTCCATGATTGTAGGAAGAGATACATATTTCTATAATCTCACCTGGTACCATAAATACTTGCCAACAATTGACCTCCAAACACTTTATGCAAATAGAAAATTGGAAACTGATAAGAATTTTTGAGACTCTATCCCCCCATGTTGTTTGTGTTTGCTGATCTGTCATTTAACCAATGGAATTCCTCTCTTATCCATAGTCCCAAACCATAAATATGTAGTTTATCCTTCTTAGCTTATCTAGAACCCTTTTCATAATAAAATTTAAAGTCATATAGTATATATGAATAAATTAGATCATAGATTTTACCTTAATGAGTCTTCCACCTCAATAGAACCAATGATTACACCATACAAACACTCCTTTTTAAACCTTAGCTTTTAACCAATACCAATATTTTTTTCCATAGCCATTTGGATTTATGTAGAAACCAGGATACTTCAAACTATATTTTATCTCAATCCACTGAAATGGAAAACAACTTTGTAAAGAACATAATATCCTCATCATCAACCCAAAGAAAGGAAATAACAAACTTCCCTATGTTAACCGAAATTCATGTTCAAATGTAGTACAAATGAAGAGTCTCCTTGAGTTTGATGTCATCCCTCCTTGAGACATCGCATAAAAACATAGTATAATTTCCAAACCATAGACGAGTCAAGAACACCGATATTTATAACCTTTTAAGTATCTTATTCGTTTGTTCTCTATTAAAGCCAGACTTAGTCCTTTAGCAACTATAAGGAATAGTAAGGGAAAAATGAAACAACCTTTCCTTGACCCTCATCTTGGTCTGAAAAACCTAGAATAAGACCGATTTATCAAAATGTAAAAGGGACTATCGGATACACAACTCATAACAAAATTTACAAACTGCACACATAGTTGTTAAGTTTTTCTTAATTCCTTAGATTATATGTTAAAATAAATTTCACTAGTAGGATCACTGAAATAAAAAAAACACAGTAACATAAGAACAAAAAGATTTTGCTTGGGGAAACCACAAGGAGAAAACCCTGCAAAACTTCCTCAGAATAGAACTCAACCAGAGTAGTGTAAAAACCCAGAAAACTGTTTCTCTCTTCTTTCTGACACACTTGCTATTCTATCTCTTGCAAACTTGCTTGTGTGAGTGTGTACAAATGAAGGGGAGCGCCTCCCTATTTATATTTTTCACTTGTCTTGACTTAGGACCTAACATGGTCGACTTATCTAGCAAGTCATCAAAAATAACATTTATTATAATGACACTTGGGTACTATTGACTGGACTTACATCTAGAGGTTTACATTGATTATTTTAATGATTCTTACATGACCAAACTCATCTCTTGATGGAGGAATACAAATAATACATCTGGAATATCTTCCAAAGTTACAATACTATAACACTCCCTCTTAACTAGGAAGGTATTCAACCAAGGTAGTAACTGCTACCACAACTGTACATCTGATTGGTGAGTCTCTATATGCCATAGGAAGTTTTGGAACATCATCATACGTCTTCATCATCGATCTCAACTGGATCATCTTTTGCAACCTCAATATGTAAATACTGAATCATCTTCTACATGTACTGGATCATCTTCTATCAAATTAGTATGTGGATACTAAATCATCTTCTACTGGATCATCTTCTATTACATCTGTATGTGGACACTAAATCATCTTCTACTGGATCATCTTCTAACACATCAGTATGTGGATACTGAATCATATTCTATTGGATAATATTCTATCACATCAATATGTGTATACTGAATCATCTTCTGCAACATCAGTATGTAAGTACTGAAACATCATTTGCAACCATTAGTATGTAAATACTAAATCATCATCTGCAATATCAGAATGTAAAAAAACTGAAACAACAACCGACATCATTAGCATAAAACAATATCATGCTAGACCATCATCTGCATCACCAACATAGAGATTTTGGAACATCATCATCATCAACATAAAAATGTTGAAGAAACATCATCATCAGTACTGAAACTATCTAACAATCATCTCAATCATAACAACCACATCAGTATAGGAATACTGAAACTATCTAACAATCATCTCAATCATATCAACCACATCAGTATAGGAATACTGAAACTATCTAACAATCATCTCAATTATATCAATATGAGAAAACTAAACCAACCAAATCAACATAGGAATACTGAAACTATCTAACAATCATCAGTATAATACTGAAACCATCTCAACAATCATCAATATAACAATACTAAAACTATCTCAACAATCATCATTATGATGATACTGAAGCAATCTCAACAATCATTAGTATAACAATACCGAAACAATCTCAATAATCATTAATATAAAAATAATGAAACAACCATCAGTATAACAATACTGAAACAACATCTTTCCCATTAACTATCTCGGAGCACTATCACGGTGAGTTCTCTGGTAGATCCATCTGGCCATTTTGTCTAACTTACTAACCCTTTTGAGTCAACAAGCCTAGTTAGACATATGTATCTTCCTAGGGACCAACATCTCTTTTTCTAGATTACTAACCCACTTGGTTTAAACTGGCCTAGCCAGACATACTAATCCCCCTAGGATCAACATGCCTCGTCTGACTTACTGACCATTTCGGCCCAACAAGCCTAGCCAAACTTACCCTACTTTAGACTAAGCTACCACCACTGCATCCTTCTACCATCTACCATCACTCCCTCTTTCAAGAGAGGTCCTTTTGGACTATGCCAAGCTTGTCTTGAAAGTATTCAAACTCTACACGAGACAGAGGCTTAGTCAACACATCTGCCACTTGTTCCTTTGTGGAAACATACTTGAGCTTTATAGCTCCTTTCTGAACCATATCCTAGATGTAATGATATCTGATTTTGATATGTTTTGTCTTGTCATGAAATACTAGGTTTTCTGTCATCTTGATACAACTCTGATTATCACAAAGGATATTGGTAACATCTATATATTCATCAAATAAACCTACCAACATCTTATGAATCCATAATGCTTCGCTACAAGATGAACATGCCGCATTGTATTCGGCTTCTGCCACACTAAATGCAATATTGATTTGATTTCTACTAAACCATGACATCATTCCTGATCCCAAGATAAAACAACATCATGAAGTGCTCTTTCTATCTTTGGCACTTCTTTCCCAATCTGAATCTGTAAATCCATGTAATATGATCTCACAATTTGATGCATATATGAGAACATAGTCTAAAGTCCCCTTTAGATACCTCATCACATGTTTTACTCCAACTAAGTGAACATGTTTGGGATTCACCATATATTGACTTAGAGTGTTTACATCAAAACATATATATGGTCTTGTATTGGTTAAGCACATCAGAGAACCAATAATTTGTCTATATAAGGTGGCATCTACTGCTTCCAAAGTATCATCATCTAGTAGCTTCAAATTTGTTGTCATCAGAGTAGTTATAACCTTGCAATCTATCATTCCAAATCTCTTTAAGATTTCTACTGCATATTTTCCTTGGTTTAGGAAAATCTCATATGGATACTGCCATACTTCAAGACCTGGAATGTAATGCATCATTCCAAGGTCTTTCATCTCAAATTATGCAGCAAGTTTTTTCTTACATTCGTTGATGGGCTTATCTTCACCTGTCAAGAATAGATTATCTACATATAGCAATAATATCATTAGTCCATCATCCTCAACTTTACAGTAGAGGTTGGAATCTGCTTTGCTTTTGGTAAATCCTAAGCTCATTTGGTATCCATCTATTCTTCCGTACCATGCTCTGGGTGCTTGCTTTAACCCATACAATGCCTTCTTGAGTTCACATACATGAGTTATCTAATCTTCAGCCTCCAAACCTTGCGGTTGTTCGATATATAATTCTTCTTATATCAAGTCATTTAAGAAGGATGTCTTTACATCCATATGATGTAGCTTCCACTTCATGTTAGATGCCAAGGCAAGGATGGTTTTGTTAGAGGTGTACCTGGCTACTGGTGCAAAGGTATCCTCATAGTCGATTCCTTCCTTTTGGGAGAATCCGTGAGCTACAAATCTTTCCTTGTACTTTTCTATACTACCATCTGTTGAGTGCTTAGTTTTGAAGATTGTAGACTCGTACCTCCCTCACTTGATGAAGTCAACTTGAACGAAGACCGACTTAGTCGATTAGCCGACTAAGTCGATGGGCTGACTTAGTCGATCAGCTGACTAAGTCGGTCGACCGAATAACTAGAAAGATTAGTCGGCTAACTAACAGTCGTGTCGGTTCACCAAACTGACAGGTAGTTATTTTGTAACTATTTGTAACTTGTATATATTAGGCTGTTGAGCCAAGCAAGAACTCATTACATTAATATAATCTGTTTTCCTATCTGTTCTTGTCTCTTGTATCTGATTTATAGTTATGTATGTTTTAGTATGTATTATTGGTAACCTTATGTGATCTGTGAGATTACAACAAAGATCCATTTAGAGGATACCACTGACTTATCTTTTGGTCTTGCTACTATTTCCCATACATCATTATTTATAATGGATTGGTATTCCTCAACCATTGCATCAACCCACTCCTTCTGCTTTGTTGCTTCTTCAAAACAGGCCGATCCTTTGTTAACGAGATCACACATCAAAGCTACATAACTAGGGTATGGCTTTGGATTATTTCTTTCTTTGATGGTTCCTTCTGGAACACCATGTCTTTTTGCTTCTTCGATTACTTCACGAGCCTAGGAATGTCTTCTCTTTCATGAGATCATTTCATTGGGCAATTCTTCATGTCTCTGAGGTTCTGTTATATCATGATCCTCAGGCATCTGATCATCTTCTTCGTTCCTAACTGGTTTTGGACCTTCTGCAACTGTGGGAGTTTCATACTCCTCTTCATCTTCCTTATCTTTCTTTGATTTTATGAAGGTTGTATCTTCGTCAAAGTTAACATCTCTACTTAATTGAATTTGATGATATCCTGGAATATAGATTCAATAAGATTTTGATTGCTCACTATATCCTACAAACAATCCCTATTTCCCGAAATATCTAACTTTGATATTTTCTCCTTGGGAATGTGTATGTATACCGGAAAACCAAATATTTTTAGGCGACTTACTTCAGGATTTTCTCCGGTAAACATCTCTTCTGTAGGCTTGTTCCCAAGGGCACTATGAGAAATTATATTATGTACATATACTATTGTTCTGGCTGTTTCTGCCCATAAGTACATAGGTAGATCTTGATCATGTATCATAGCTTTCACAGCTTCCATGGTAGATCTATTCTTTCTTTCTACCACACCATTTTGTTGTGGATTATAAGGAATGATGAGATCCCTCTTAATCCCAACTTCTTTGAAGTACTCATCGAATTCACTTGATGTGAACTCTCCTCCATTATCTGACCTTAATATCTTGTTCCTCTTTTCAGAGAGGTTCTCTACCAGGGCCTTAAACTCTTTGAACCTTTCAAACATTTCATCCTTCTTTTTCAAGAAATATATCCAAGTCTTGTGGGAGGAATCATCAATAAAGGAAGCATAGTAAACATACCCGCTTAGTGAAGTAGTTTTCATTGGCCTGCATATACCTGAATGGAAAATATCCAAGATCCCTTTTTCTTTGCTGTCGCTATTTGGATACGGGTTCTCACCTTGTGCACATCCTTTGCACACTCCTTCATGACTTATCTGAATCTTTGGTAAACTAGTCACAACCTTGCTCACAATTGGAAATGCCTTATAGTGTATGTGAGAAAGTCTTATGTGCCATAGCTCACATGGGATTATGGTACTAAACATTACAGATGAATCTACAGAGTATTACAGATGAATCATTATAGGGTCCATATAAGTTTATGACACTTCTCTCCTTTCATAGATTTTGGGAGTAAAGATAAGTTCCCAAACCTAAATTACAAGAAAAGAGTTAGTGCAACAAAATGATCAAGAAAACCACCCATAAATTAACCCTTCTAAATGACCTCAAGCATTAATGAAAAAACCATCCCACAAACAATTTCCCACCATTGGCCATAGTCTCTTGCAACATAATAACATATTATTTGTGGGAATCCGCAAGTTTCTTAAGGACATTTTTTAGGAGCTCCTTGGACCTCAAGAATTAAGTGATAAACTGATCATGGCTCCCCTTCCACAAAGGGGCAATTTTCTATAAGAAGCCCTAATATTGAGGATTGTTTCCTTGACAGGAACTCAAAATTTTCCTTTTCTTGAGATAGAGATAAAAAGGATTTCCTAACCCTATTAGATCCTCTCACCTTTTTCCTAGATTTCATTACAAGCCCATGATAAAACTCGCCACCTTTAGAAATAAAGGAACCTTTCTTGTTCTCAATTCATATCTTGTATCACTGGACATTTTTTAATGCTTCACTTTTTATTTATCACAAACCCTAAATAGATTGTGGGCCTCCTTGAAACAAAGATTGCCATAATTATCTAATTATCGTCACTCATAATTATAGTAGCTATATACTATTAAGAGGAGTCCCAACCTCATAGATCCAACATAAGATATTCATTTATGCTTATTAGCCCATGTATATTGACATCTATTCTAATACCAAACACCTAACTCTACCCCCTTTCCCGTAGAAAAATCCAAAGTGAGTGGGGCTAGATATTTTACTGACTTACCTAATTTCTTCAAATGATCCTCCCATAAATTGCCAATGTTGGGGGTCAAATCCTAATATATTGATTTGTTTATGGTTATTTCCATAAGGATTTTCCTTTCTTACCTACATATTGTTTCAAACATTCTTCTCGTGTAGGAGATACCCCTTTTCTAATGTTGACGCTATCACTGGGTCCCCCACCTACTCATTGACCAGAGATACAATTTGGTCTAAAGCTAGTAGTGACTACCCCTTATTTTCAACCATACTTTGATTATTCAAAACATACAATTTCTTCCTAAAATGTAGAATACAATCCATATGTCATTTCCCCATCCATCATCTCCGACCATAGGAGGGGGTTATTTACAAATTATAGGTTTCTAAATTTCACCCATGGTCCATAATATGAATTCATAAATAATAAATGTATGTGTAAATGTAGAAATGCAAAACACAACATAATTTAAAACACTATCCACACATACATCATGCATAAACAAGCATATTATTCACATGAAGAAAATACAATCAATCCACATTCATATACACGAGAATACTTATCTTTTAACAAAGAAGATCCAAGCAATTGGTTGTATAAGAGTGATTTTCCATCCAATAGCAGGTATCAATTGTAGATACCACCCCTAAGCTGGTCTATGAGTCTACTAGGTCGAAGGAAATACCTACATGCTTCTATATCTTACCTCACAACCCATTTTCTCTCATGCTTATCCAAACTGCCCACCTTTGAGCATTTATAGAGATCTCACTCATCCATCCTAACCATGGCACTCTTTTCTACATCCCCACACAACACAAGGAATACATTTCCCTTCGCTACTCCATAGTTCCCTAAGGAAATCCAACCCTTACAATGTTTACCAATGTGTACAAAAAGAGTCCAATTTTCTGTATGTTGTTGGAGAACCTCCTGTAACCTTAATCATGGATTCTCAAGCATGCATAAGTGACAAAAAATAATGGGTAAAGGTTCCTCCATTGTTGAGTGTCAACCTTAGAACCCATCGTTTTGTTCCCCTTTATGTGTTTGATCTCAAAATCAAAATCACATATAAATTCCATCCATATAGCTTTCCTTGCAGTTAGTGTTGGCTATTCAAACAAATATTTCAGACCACAATGGTCTATCCTAAGCTCAAATTTCCTTCCCGTTAACCCAAAAAATCCCTCACTAAGCTCTACTTGACCTACACCACCCAAGGACATCCATACACAACCCTCATTTCACCCCCACACCCTAAAAGAGGCTCAAAAATATGAAAAAGGGCTTAAAAACCCTTAAAAAGAGCCAAAATAGCTCTTATAGGGCCTAAAACCTCCAAAAAGGGGCCAAAACCCCTCAAAGGAGCTTAAAACCCCCAAAGGAGCTAAATATTGGGCGACAGGGGCTAAAAGCCCAGAAAGGGGCTAAAGCCCCAACCAGGGGCTTAAAACCCTAAAAATCTTAGGAAAAAGTATAAATAGAGGGGTGGGGGTCACTCTCAAAACACTCCTCCTCTCCCTATCTTATGCTTCCCATGTGAGTGCCTTGAGACCCTTTGCCTCTCAAGTCATTCACCCTCCCTCTCCTCCATTCCTCCATTGAGCCATAGATCCCCATCCATTGAGAGGTGCTCTCCCAATCTACGGCATGGTGGCCCATTTCAACCAGAGAAGGTATAAGCTTTGTTTAATGTCATTTTTATTATAGTTTTCTAACATTGTTTGCTTACAGGTTTATTTCTCATACTTTTGTTTCAGGTTTCCATTGATGTCTTATAGCGCCTTTGTTTGCTAACAATGTTGTGAAGGGTTTTAGAGCTTGGCCCTAACCTTGTCTGAAGGGTTTTTCATTTTGTTTTCTTTCTGTTCTTTCCATTCTCATAGGAACCCTACCCTTCCATCCTATAGATGGAAGGGAGCTGTTCCTACCTATAGCAAGGGTGAAAGCCCTACTACAGAATTGGCGACCATGCCAGGTCGATCCCACAGGATCCTTGGGTTTAATTTCTGCATTTTAGTTTTTATTTGCCCTAGTTTAGTTTTCTTTCAAATCTAGATTAAATCTACCTTTTCATGCATTTTTATTCATAGCTGAGCCTCCTTAAGGCCAAGACGAGCCTATTTGGCCACAGTACAGGTTACTGTCGGCCGGTCGTGGCTCAGGCAGAAAATTTTTCATCTCTCAGACTAGGTCACTCTTATCGGGCTGAAAGGTGCGACCAGGTCGCTCATTTAGGCTCAAAAGGTGCAACTTCATCCCAGAAAGCAGATCACTTCTGTTTGTAGTTTCTGAGTGACCCCCTCCCCTGATTTGGGGAAAATTTGTCGACCCCCTCGCCACATTTCCCTTGAAAAGAGTGATCTGTCTCTCAGATTTGGATTTTTAAAGTTATTGGGACTGTCAGTGCGGCTCAGCCACCTTTGTCCATCAATATGTTTTTATTTGATTTCAGTCTCTATTTATTTCATTGCATCCTGTGTAAATCTGTTAAATCAAATGGTTAATTGTTTAAAAAATCTAATTAAAATTTGGATAAAATTACTATAGGTTTCAATTCTTGATTTGAAATTAATATCTTGCCTAGCCCTTCCTCCTCTAACTAGTCATCACCCTTTGGGGTATTTTGGAATAAGACAAAGGGTGAAGCTCATATAGTAATAGGCCCTTCACCTGTCATTTTTCAAAACCACTAAAAATGGGTGACTTGGAAGGTAGAGAAGATGGAGACCGATGGGGGTTTCATGGCATTCGCGTCCTCCCTTTTGACCGACCTTGCATTCGAAGAATGACCTGAGGATCTATGCATGGGCTTAGTCCCATTGTGTTGAGAGCCCAACACCCTTTCCTAGTTGAAGAGAAACACAAGTGTAAGGCAATCACTGTAGTCAGGTTCAGATTCAGATTCAGGTATGGCATGTATTCAAGTTTCTGTTCATAATTTACTGCTATCATAAACAATTTATTCATGTTATAAGTTCTGCAATACAACCTTTGTGGATTATTCATAAACTATACAAGTAGCCACTAAGTGTAACAGAAATATAAAATACATGCACACAAACCATACCACATAAAACAACCAAACTCATTTCATGACGCTGAGCTAGCCATTAAAATTTATAATTTACACTAATTCAAACACTTGCAGTCTTTGAGGACATAAGTCCTTGACTACCTTAACCGTGGGAAGTACTTGGGCTCAACCCAGAAACTCATTATGAGGAGTACCACAGGAACCCCAAAGTAGCTGTCCACTGAGAGGAATTGCCAAGTGAAACAGGTAATGATCCCCACCGATTGACTAGCACTCCCATGAGGAAAAATACAAGCGTTGCCTCCTGGAAGTCTTGGTGGCCAAGTGACCACTTGGAAGCTAATAGGAAGCCATTAAAACCGGGGTCCAAAAGTCATTATCATATTTCACCACTTGACATACAAATCAGAGACAATTGATCCCCCTCGTTCTTCCCCACGCCTGAGAGGTGATCCACCATAGTTTGGGTCCTTGAACCAACACTATCGATAACATTCTCGACGACCCTCTACACCATCATAAGGCCACAAAGCCTTTGATTCAGACTCAGAATCATACCAATCTGAGCCAGAACTGCATACTGCACCATCTAGACCCATGGATGGTGCAAACCCGGATCCATTTTTTGGCTTAGTGATTGGTACTGGACCTAGGTCCATACCCCACACCACCACCAACACCCCTGCTGGTGTCCCTAGCACCGTCGTGCAAACCGTCATAAGTCAGCTACCTCCACACACATTGACCACTCAAACTGTCCCACCTAGAATGCCTGGGGGCAGTGGCCCTTCCACCTACACTGCCTCACCTGTCATACATGGGGGCAGTGGCCCTTCCACTCACATAGTTCTGTTTACCACATTTGGGGGCAGTGGCCCATCCATAATGGTGCCACAAGTACCCCCAGTTATGCAGGTGCATCATGTCCTTGCAAACCCCACCACCATTGCTGCCCCATCTCACATCAACCTTGGGTCAAACCTTCCTTTCATGGCATGCCTCAACCTACCTAATTTGGCTCAGTTAACAAATGACCCTATCTGCCATCAAAATTTTTGGCCTCCCATGCCAACCAAACTCCCCTTAGACATTCCCAAGTTTGAAGGGAAGGTAGGGGAGTGCCCCCAAAACCATATCATGACATTTCACCTATGGTGCTCATCAAACAACATTGTAGATGATTCGACCAGACTCAGACTGTTCCAACGCACCCTCACAGGTGCTGCAGCCAAGTGGTACATTGAGCTACCACAAGCCAAGTACCCGGATTTTAAGTCCTTGGCTTTTATGTTCCTGCAGTATTTCCAACTCCCCGTTAGATATGATGAAGGCGTGGAGATCTTGCTATCTTGCCTCCAGAATACTGTGACCCACATAACCGACCACATCCATGAGTGGCAATGACACCATAATTTGTGCAGGATTCAACTTGATGACAAGATCTTCCTGGATTGGTTCCTAAAAACTTTGCTACCACCTATAGCAAAGGACGTCGCATCCGAACGTCTCCAATCTGAAGAGGAGGCCATCTTGAAAGCCCAACAGTTTGATATGATCTACGCACAGTCTGGATACCTTTACACTATCATTCCAGATGGTCCCCGTGGAGGCACCTCCTACCGGGATGTACCGAGGGCATCCGATGATGCAAATGGCATCATAGGTTTTGTCTCCCGCCAACCATAGCACCCTCCAATAGCACCTGCAATACCACCACAACCAAGCAACACCCCCAGTGTTTCCTACCAAAACCAAACTACGGACTATGCAAGAATGATGTCCCAGTCCGGAGCCACAACTTCTTATGCACAACCTGCACCACCGCAGTAGGCCCAGGCATTAGCTTGGCTGACACAACAATATGTGGGACAAATGCCCACATTTGTGGCACCTACACCCACCCAAGTTTACTATGCACCACTGGTGCAAGCCATTTAAGCCCCCACCCCTACTCCACCAGCACCTTTAGGACAGGCGTTTGCACAACAAAACTGTCCCAACTAGCCAGCTCCCAATAACCAACAAGGGCAAGCTAGAAATAACCAAGCCTAGAAAAAAGACAAAAATCAACCGTAGGGAAGCGGTCAACAACCAAAGCCTTCCAACAATGTCGGGGCAAACCGACCAGCCCAAAATCCTCAGCAACCAAGCGCACCTAGACGTAATGCTCCGTTGTGCACAAATCAACCATGCAAGTTGTGTGAGGTCTATGTGCACTATACACATGAATGCCCCTTCATGGGTCGTGCCAAGCAAGCCATTCACAACAAGGTTCAACATGCTACCAATATGGCAGCCCAAGCTCAACCCAACCTGGCACCACCAGGACCTCCACCCATGGTCCTCCAAAACCCATTACCAGTCCAAGGACTGGTAGCAACTGTACCCGCTCCCCAGCCCAATCCCAACGCCCTGGGGGCACCTATGATAGTAGAAACAGGTGTTCACCACCTGCTAGCCATGACAAATGAAGAGGTCAATTTAAAAACTAGACGGAATAAGTACATAACCAAAACCTAACCCGTTGACACATCTGCGACATCTACGTCCAAAAAAGCCAATGCACCTCTTCATCTACCCCCTTTTCCTCCTCACCCCCCCATACGGCGGGTTGCCAACAATGTCACGGATAGAGCTGCTGTAAGCTACAACATCGTAGATTATTTATCCCAAACACCTACTCCATTCAAGCCCCCGCCCCTACTTCGCCAGCACCTTTAGGACATGTGTTTGCACAACAAAACCATCCTAACCAGCCAACTCCCAATAACCAACAAGGGCAAGCCAGAAATAACCGAGCCCAGAACCAAGGAAACAAACAACTACAGGGAAGTGATCAACAACCAAACCGTCACAACAATGTCGGGGCAAATCGACCAGCCCAAAATCCTCAGTAACCAAGCACACCTAGACACAACGCTTCGTTGTGCACAAATCAACCATACAAGTTGTGTGAGGTCTACAGGCACTATACACACGAATGCCCCTTCATGGGTCGTGCTAAGCAAGCCTTTCATAATGAGGTTCGACATGCTACCAATACGGCAACCCAAGCTCAACCCAACTCGGCACCACCAGGACCTCCACCCATGGTCCTCCAAAACCCATTACCATTCCAAGGACTGGTAGCAACTGCACCCGCTCCCCAACCCAATCCCAATGCCCTAGGGGCACCTCTGACTACAGAAACAGGTGTTCACCACCTGCTATCCATGACAAATGAAGAGGTCAATTTACAGATGAGACAAAATCAGTACATAACCAAAAACGAACCCGTTGACACATCAGCCGCATCTACATCCAAAACAACCAATGCACCTCTTCATCTACCCCCTTTTCCTTTGTACCCCCCATATGGCGGGTTGCCAACAACGTCATGGCTAGAGCTGTTGTAAGCTACAACATCGTAGATGATTTGGCCCAAACACCTACGGCCATGTCTGCTCTTGAGGTACTCAAAACTTGCCCAACGCAGCGGAAATCCTTACTAGCCGCCCTTGGTGCTGTAGACCCCTCTGACTCCAAGTTGATCACATTTGACACAGAGAATGGAGAACCGTGGATGCCATCAACCATTTTATTTTGAATCCCAGTGTCCATCCGAAATTTGGTTGTGCACGGGTGCATAGTGGACTAGGGGGCATCCATGTGCGTTATGTCTACCCTAGTCTGGCAGAAGCTTGGATCCCCAATTCTGCAACCATCCTCTACTACTCGGCGAGCTTATGATGGCCACCCCACTAAATCCCAAGGAATCCTCCCTCATGTCCCCATCACATTGGTCGAGAAAACAGTCCTGATTGACATAGAGGTTGTCAATGCTCAGTTGGACTATAACCTTCTCCTAGGAAGAAGTTATATGTACGCCATGAGAGCCGTAGCATCAACTATTTTCTGTCTCATGATGTTCCCTCACAAAGAAAAAATCATGACGGTTGACCAACTCACTTATCATGATCCGCAAGGGCTAACGACACCCACCAACGTTATCCCTACGATCAACACCATTGATCCGCAAGGGCTAACCGCACCCGCCAATGTTATCGCTGCGGTCAACAGCATGGTTGACAACATACTAGCCTCCTCATTGTTGAATGTGGGCCCTGGGTTGTTTGTCGATACCACCATGATGAATTCTTTCCTTTTAATGTCACCACCACTGACACCAAGCGAGACTGTGGAATTGTGCATGCTCTCATCCAGCACTGCTGCACCTAAACTCCAACCGCAGCCACAACACCAACCGCAGTTGCAGCACCATCCGCAGCCGCAACATCATCAACAGCCACAGTGTCATCCACAACCGCAACATTATGCGCAGCCACTACCACAACCTCATCCCCACATGCAACCATCAGGGAGTTATCTGGGCTCCTCCCTAGTCTACACAATTCCCTTCCTCTTTCCCCCGCCTGGTGTCATGAGTAAGCCAGTAATGACTACTTTAAACTTACCCAATTTCACATTGGGGATTCTCATGTGGTACCTTCATCCACCTGCCCACCCACCAATTCCCTAGGTAGTCTTAACCCCAGTACAACCCATTACGGTCGAATCTCATCCTCCACCTGGCTTGCAAAAACTAACCACCTCACCCGCACCCACACCGCCTCACCCCAAAAGGGCTAGGGGAAAGAAAGCGAAAGCTACCGCTGAACCTCGACAGATCTTGCCTTGCGCCGTTTATGAAGAACAGAGCCATCCAACTCAAAACTGCCCTGAGATTCCTATAATTTGGGTGCACTTGGACACCATGGACACAACAGAAAACCTCCCCGTGGTTGAACTCCCAAGCAGACCAATAGTGAGAAACAAGTCATTGAGAACAAACCATGCTTGCACCCTCTGCGGATTATATGGACACTATTCTCACCATTGCCAGGACTTGTTCAAGTTTCAAACGACTCTAGCCAACCTTCGACAACATTCCCTTGAATCTGAGATCACTCCGATTGAAGAAATCCATCCCCCACATCCTCCTTCCGACACCATGTCCATTTACATGATGTCAAGCACTACAAACCCTCTTGTCTCCACCATCATCGATGGTCCATCAGACCTATCTCTTCCGTTGTTTCTGTAGCCGTAGCCGCAACCTCAGTCGCAACCTCAACCTCAGTTACCAGGGAAACAGTGGGGTTCATTCCCAATCAACATGATCCTTTTCCTTTTCCTACCATCTAGGATCGTGAGTAAGTCTGTCTTGGAAACCCGCAATCTACAGAATTTCACACTAGGATTTCCTGCGTGGTACCTTGAACCACCTACCCTACCTTTGAGGCCCCAAGATGTGTTGACTCATGTCCAGCCAATTGAAATGATGTTGCACCTGCCTCTAGGTCAATCAAAGACTCTTCTCGTCTCTAGGCCTGCCCCTCTTCCTCCAATAGAGATTGGGGGAAAGGCCACCAAAGCCACAACCAATACCATTTACATGATCTCTAGCACCAGTTTCCCTTCCATCTCGTCAGCTGTCGAGGATCCACCCGATCTATCCCGACACCACTTAGGCGATGACGGAGAGATTTGTAAGACCGCCTCTGGTTTTACCCTATTCCCTTTAAACCATAGTGTGGAATCAGTTCTTCCCAGAAAATACCAGATTCCGTCACTCTGCCTTGCCAAAGACCTTCATCTTGGCAAGGGGGCATACCTCTTCGCTGACTCAGATGGTCGCCTCTTGAAGAAGCCTCGCAACAGGCTCTACCTCAAGATATTCTGTGACTGATATAACCACTATGAGTCCCTTCTAGTGTAGTTTTTTCCTTTTCTGTTTTGCAACATTTTTACCAAAAATCAGAGACCCCCATTACGGGCAGCATCATTAGCTGCTAGGTAGAGTCACCCGGAGTCTATTTGAGACACCCCTCACATTTCCGGGCTCAATATTTCATCCTCTATCTTCTAATGAGATCATCATCTCATGTTTAACAAGTAATTTTTGGGACCACTTCTCGGAAGTTACCTCGGTTTACGAGCCACATCATTGTGATGTAAGTGTATCTAGACCTGTACTTGCATTACACTTGCCTACCGCCTCTCATGCGGGTTCCCGGGCCACCGACCAAAAGGTGTGTCATTTTATTTCAACATATATTTGTCCAATCCGCCTACCGCACCTTACATGGGTTTTCGGACCATCGTCTGGAGGACGGATCATTTCCTTTGCATGCATTTGGCATATAACTGCCTCCGGACTTGCACTCAAATCACATGTAGTCCAGTCCATTCACCACAAATCACACACGGCTCTCCTGACCTCTGTCCGAGATCTACCTCAGTTTGCATGCCACTACCGCACCGACTTGTGCACCTCTGCCGCAATCTATCCCGTGCATGTATTGGTATGTTCAAGAGCCACTTGCTCCATCCATACTACATGGGTGACCTTCGGACCACTGTCCATTGTCCCGACATAGGGGCACCTACAGTGCCCCCTCGATCGGTTGACCATATTGGAGTTTCTGTTAAGCTCTTTTCTGACTTCTAAAAGAATGAAAAGATGGCTGAGCGCAACTGCATCCTTTCCTGCTCATTAAAGTATATGAAAGGGTGTCTACATCGTCTCGTTTATCTCCTTTTGCGGACTATGTAGACCATCAAATGAAAAGGACCACCTTGGCACATTCAAGCCAAGACTGTTCCCCTCTGCATCCTTTTATGCTTTTTCAGGTAGAGGGGCCGAACTTTACAAAAAAGCTCACCATGGGTTGTCGTTAAGATCTTTTCCAGCCTTCTCATCAAGAAAATATTGCCAAGCAAACTTGGTTTCGTTCATGCTCGTAAAAGTATCTGAATGACCATCCAATCAGTATAGGTTTAACCTTTCCCGGCCTGACTGGACTACCAACGGTAAAGAAGTCTCCCATCCCCTAAAGGATGGGTGAGCTCTCCTGTGTATACTTTTATCCTTTTCGGGCACAAGAGACTACCAACAAAAAAGATCCCCCACTAGAGTCTTCTTCATGCTTTCAGACTCTCTAAAATTGAAAGCACCATCAAGCATTTACTTTCTCAGGCTCTCCAAAAATACATTAGATTGTACCACAACGATGTCTTTAGACACCACCCCACAGATAACAGTTTGGCAGCATTCCCACTTTGGGTCTCCTTTGTTCAGAGTACTCTGCGATGTGTCTTCCTTGGATCCCATCAATATCAAAAGTGTCTACCTCCCCTAAGTATTTCCCATCTACAGTTACATTCCCGGTATTACAGCTATGATCCCTTTCCCATGAGTTAGTTTCATTTGCTGCCTGGTCCTCCTTGCCGTCATACTCTGAACAAAGGAAGTTTGAGTCCACTACACTCCCTCTGCCCCTATTCAACTCCTTGCCTCCCCCCCCCCCATTTAGTGGGTCAGTCCTCAGATTGTCTCACATCTTTCGGTTATCTCCCTCACGCTTCTGGTCAAGGAAACACCATTACCTTGACCAGGGGCAGGTCTCCCTCTGTCAACGACAACACATGTATTCCAGAGGATAGACCTAGAGGTCCCTGTATCCTGGTTTCATTAACCTCAATGATGATTTCCTTGGACCACTTGATAGGAGTCCTTAGTGCCTCTTAGGATGGTTGTTTCTCACGTGCTCGACTCCAGCTACATCATCGCACCGTTGAGATTCGTACAGGGTATTGGTCCGTGCAGTATTTGGTCAAAGACCCTGGATGTCGGATAAATCTAGCACATTGATGAGTCTATTCGAGGGATCCCAACAGGTTCATGTCCCTTGTGATTTCCGGGTTGCATTGGAGACAGTGTTCAAAATCCCCAACAGTGCTTCTATATAGATTTATGATTGATGCATCATACTTGTACCATAGAGACTCTAAATCTTTGTCAGTAAACTATGTACCATTCCAGATCCAGCAGATCATCAGTCATGAATATATAACATTCCATGAGAATGCCATGGGTCCAATGTTTCCGCGTTCTTAATATTAGTATTGTATTCAACCTCTCATTGAGGCAACCACTCTTGTAACAACAGTTGTACATGATCGACTCTTGTATTATAGAGATTAGATCACATTATTCTTTTGACATCATTACGAGCATGGGGATGCCCGCCTTGTCCATATACATGTCACACATTATTTTTATCTCACCCATTGATGGGAACCATATTAATACAAAAACCAAAAGCCACCATGCCCCAGCCCAAGAAGCACAACCTCTCCCCAGAAAATCCTATGATGTCCATTTGCCATACAATGAACTCCTGCCCTCACACATCAGGGGGAAATATGTTAACCCAAAAAAATCCCTCACTAAGCTTTACATGACCTACACCACCCAATGACATCCATACACGACCCTCATTTCACCCCCACACCCTATAAAAGGCTCAAAAATATGAAAAGGGGTTTAAAACCCCCTAAAAAGAGCCAAAATAGCTCTTATAGGGGCTAAAACCTCCAAAAAGGGGCCAAAACCCCTCAAAGGAGCTTAAAACCTCCAAAGGTGCTAAAGATTGGGCGAAAGGGGCTAAATTAAAGCCCAAAAAAGGGGCTAAAGCCCCAACCAAGGGCTTAAAACCCTAAAAATATTGAGAAAAAGTATAAATAGAGGGGTGGGGGTCACTCTCAAAACACTCCTCCTCTCCTCCATTCCTCCATTGAGCCATAGCTCCCCATCCATTGAGAGGTGCTCTCCCAAGTTAGGGCATGGTGGCCCATGTCAACTAGAGAAGGTATAAGCTTTGTTTAATGTCATTTTTATTATAGTTTTCTAACATTGTTTGCTTGCAGGTTTATTTCTCATACTTTTGTTGCAGGTTTCCCTTGATGTCTTGCAGCTCCTTTGTTTGCTAACAGTGTTGTGCAGGGTTTTAGAGCTTGGCCCTAACCTTGTTTGCAAGGTTTTTCATTTCATTTTCTTTCTATTCTTTCCATTCACACAGGAACCCTACCCTTCCGTCCTATAGACGAAAGGGAGCTGTTCCTGCCTGTAGCAAGGGCGAAATCCCTACTACACTTCCCATCAAATAATGCATCCACATTTTCAAAGTGTGCACCATGCCAGACACCATCCTGTAAGGACTTCAATATTCTGCACAAGCACCAACTTTTCGACTTCAGGCACCAACTTGAATGGATGTTAGTCCTTTTGCACAAGTACATGCTTGTAGTGTTCAAGAACCGACCTGAATGGAGTGTGCAATCTCCTCTTCATGTTCTTGAGTACCAATTGAATGGAAGCACTAACTCCCCTTTATGTATTCTCCAGCACCAACTGGGAGGAAGCTACAACTTCCTCTCATTGCCCCTTCTTGAAAACTTGAAATAGATTAATTATAACATAGCTATTACTTCTGTGATTTGCATCCTCATTGATCTACGGTTCATGTCCTCCGAGATCTATGTTTTCTACACTCTACAATATCAACACTTCTATCTATGCAATCTGCATCTTGCTTGATCTATAATTTGCGTCCTCTTGAATTTGTGTCTGTGTCTTCTGAGATATGCAATATCCATACTCTAAAATATTATGTGATCTACAATCCCGATTTACAACCTTTAAGATATGTGTCTTCTGATGCTTCTACTATCTATGATTTTAAGCAATTTGGGATCAACTCTGGATTGATGCACAAACTATTCTTACTTCAAATGCATGTTCCTTGTGCAATCATATCTATGCATCAGTTGCACATTTAGATTTGCACAATCATACTTGCGTGCATAGCATTATCATCTTCTAAGCCCCAAATATTTATCTTTGCAATTATTCAGGCCTCCATACTTACTTGGATGGATACTTAATGAAGATATCACTTCCTTTATTTATACAAGTGTTGAGTCACTTCATGAATTACTTCAAAACTATATTTGCACAACGCCGACTAATAATTTATTGACCAACGCATCATTTTATTTATTTGTGCAAGTTTGACATACATTAATGACAATTTTAAACAACGACATATAAATAATACTTTTGTGAGTTATCACAAAACTTTGACATCGATGACAAATTTATTCTAACAATCTCCCCCTTTGTGATTGATGTCAACAAAAACTGAGCTCCCCCTAAACATGATATCTTAACAGAGATGTGTATTCCCCTTGTCATTTAGTTTTATGTAATTTTCTCCTCCTTTGACATCAATGGCAAGGCGATGTGTTTGTGCGAATCCTCCCATCTTTATGCTGCATTTTATACTAGTATTTGTGGTTGGACTATTGCAACGAACTGCTCCAAGGTTTCTTTTTCATCTGCAACCTTATCCTTCACTTCATCATCTTTGGCCAAGATGCCTAGTCCCACCTACTCAACGAGAAATGACTTTTGATTTTATGAACATCCATCAATTTCTTCCTTGACTTCCCCTTGTAACTGGGAAAATAGTTCCATGATTTGAATGGATTCTTCTTGCAATGGTTTAATTTTGTTGGCTATATAACCCTAATTTCTTCATTGTACAAATATAAATTATGTTGTTATCTATATGTCTATGCTTATTACTAGTAAACCATAGATTTGCATGCCTTGTCGCTAGGAATGGTTTCCTATTTCTATCAAATAATTGACTACCTTCTGGTTCCTTCCACCCTATTAGTGCAATACATATTAATAACCAAGTATAGTGAAAATGTGTACCTCTTTTTGCGCTTCAAGACAGTTTTCTAGAAACTCATTTAGCAGAAAAGTAGATCAATTCATCTGTACTCTTTCCACGCACGGTGTCGCGGTAGTAATGATCACAACATAGACTTGATCCTGGTGACTTTTTCATACTCATGAATTTTATTCACATGAATACTTATATACTGATATATATATATATATATCAGTATATAAGTATTCATGTGA
>LPNX010175219.1:108961-142777 GCA_001517045.1 Pseudotsuga menziesii
TCTCTCATCCCTGGTATTTCACAACTGATGGTTTTGACCCATGGTATTTCCCCAAGGCACATTGTAATAATGTTATAAAAAGGCTCTATGCCTTCTCAACAAAGAATTCAAGGATTTTTGACATCCTCCACTTCTCTTATTCTATTGCGTTATTGGGTTACTGGTTCTGAGTGTCTTTCTTAGTATGGTTTGAGAGGTGAGGCTTAAAGAAATCTCTTTGAGACTCACCCCTCCATGTGGGCTATTTACTCTATGTATATTACTCTATGCATCAAATGTTAACAATTTTGCAGCTTTAATCTCCTCCTCTCTCGGCATCCAAGCCTTTCGGGTCTTAGCTCCCAAGATCCGGGTCAGTGGTATCAGAGTAGGTACGCTCTCCATGGGAATGAGGGTTTGAGCATAGTTCATCTTCAAAGATATGTAGAGATGTATAGACTCCTTTTGGCACACTCGGAGTCCATTGCTGGGTCATGAACTGTAAGCATCATAGTTGGTCCTTAGGAAATACATGATATCTAAGTTTCAAGAGGAAGTTCCATGATCTCTACAACATCCGATTTTGCTCTACAAACCAGGCTTGGCAATATACGAACTGAAGATCAACGTGTCTCTATAAATTTCAAACTGATATTGCAACTTACACAAAGAGTTTCAGAGGCTCTTCCATATCTCATTAGAAATATATTTCTGTCATCTAAAATGGGTATTTTTCGGTTTTTCATTTACCTTCATGGTTTGTGAGATATGTTTGTTTGAAGCAACCTATGTCTGTACACAGTGCGACATCCCGTACAAAAACTTCAAATGAGTACCATGTAATCCACAGAACATATCAGAGACTTTACCATAGCTCATTGGAAAGATGTTTTCATTAGCTAAAATGGGTATTTTAGGGTTTTTCATTTGGATCTATGGTTTGAGAGATATCATCGATTGAAGCAACACGTGTCTAAAAAACCAGTGCGTGCACGTCCCTTGAGCTTCGACAACCATTTTATCACTCCTTGGTCCACCAAATAGAAAATATGTTATATGTATGGAAATGTCTCTTCAATATCTCAAATGGTTCTTCAACGGAATTCAATTTCATAACCTGCATCAAAATATATGAATGGTTTTGCAGCAAGACATCAACTTCACCAGAGACCATTTTTTTTACTTTTATGAAATCCTATTGTAATCATGGTTATGGGTTAACCACACAAAACCCATGGTTATGGGTCAACCACATAAAACCCACAGTTATGTATTGTAATCATGGTCAGGGGTCAACCACAAGAAACCCACGGTTAGGGGTCAACCACACAAAACCCACAGTCACAGTTATGGTTATGGGTCAACCACACAAAACCCACGGTTATGGGTTAACCACAGAAAACCCTTATCTTCATTGGCAATTGACACATTGTAATCATGGTATCTTTTTAGTATGAAATGATGGGGTCCATCATTTTCTAAGGGGGGAAGAATAATCCGAATTTTAGGGGGAATATGGTCTAAATTCGGATGTATGAGTCATAAAAGCATTTAATGAGAGGCGACACAATCTCAGTCATCATAAAAGCATTAAACAGAGAGGCCACCCTCTCTCATCCATGGTAATTGACAATCCATGGTTTTGTTCCATGGTATGGCTTCAAGGCACATTGCACCTCTCTCATCCATGGTATTTCACAACCCATGGTATTGCCCCAAGGCACATTGTAATAATGTTATAAAAAGGCTCTATGCCTTCTCAATAAAGCATTCAAGGATTTTTGACATCCTCCACTTCTCTTATTCTATTGTGTTATTAGGTTACTGGTTCTGAGTGTCTTTCTTAGTATGGTTTGAGAGGTGAGGCTCAAAGAACTCTCTTTGAGCTTCACCCCTCCATGTGGTCTATTTACTCTATGTATGTTACTCTATGCATCAAATGTTAACAATTTTGCAGCTTTAATCTCCTCCTCTCTCGACATCCAAGCCTTCCGTGTCTTAGCCCCCAAGATCCGGATCAGTAATGATCCGAATTTCAGAGGGGATATGGTCTAAATTCGGTGATACCACTAATCTGGATTTATGCAGGAACACAACAGAATACACAAATAACCATAGAAAAAAGTATGTAGCGAAAATAACACTTCATTTCATTAATCAATAACTGAAACTTGTTTACATACAGAATGGAAATAATCTAGCTAGAGTGCTGGTAGCTTATCTCTGAGAAGAGATGTGGCAGCTACATGCCTCTGAACTCTATGTTACAATGAGGCTCGAAGGCCTATATATTATTGAGAAACAATGGAAACCTTATACATCCAAAAACCTAACCCTAGGAGGTGAAACACCAGAACGTGGGCCCCGTTGGGTAACTTGGTACATCAATTTCCCAGGGTCATAACTTTAGCATACTACCTCTGTTTGACATGCATGATACATTGTTAGAAAGATCTATTTAAGGACTACATCCAAAAATAGCAAATATCAAGTCTAGAATGGACTCATATTTGCTCGACCATTCGATGCCGAAAAAACGTCGTTTAGGGCCTCAAAACGGCTCCGGAAGTTTAGGACCTGAAAACTGCCAAAAATAGTAAATTGTGCTACAATTAAGGAAACTGGAAAACTAAAAGAAACAATGGTGGGGGTCGAAGAGGAATAGGTGGGTGGCCACCAATATCCTCCTGGATCATTCCTCCCCCCCTAGGAAGCAATGGTCCCCATTGCATTGAGTTCCTCTATGAGATGAGGAAACTTCTATTGAACTTGGTCCTTGGTGAGACACTTTCCCTGGTGAAGGAGTTGGCCTACTTTGACAACTCGATATAGCTGGATCTTCTGTTGGCGGGTGTTCTTGATCTATGTGTCCATAATCCGATCAGTTGTGGCTTGTTCCATGCAGTCGGGGTTTAACTCTGTTGGTGTGAGTTGTTTTTCCATGTCTGATGTGTCTAGTAGAGGTGGAAAGTAGGGCCGAAGGTGGTCCACATTGAAAACTGGGTGCAATATTGAGCTCGAAGGCATTGTCCCCGACAGCCTTGGTGATGGTGTATGGCCCATATTGGAGTAGGCGAAGCTTGCGGTGGGGTCCAGTAAGGCGCTCCTTTTGCAAATGTAGCCACACTTTGTCACCCACCTAGAAGTTGTGTTGCACCCGATGCTGATCATGTCGTTGCTTGTACTTAGCATTGGATATGTCCAATATGTCATGAACTTGGATGCTTTGAGTTGTACATGCTTAAAATGTGTACGATCATCTTGTTGACAACCTTTGTTTGGCCATCCGTTTGGGGATGGAAAGCTATGGACTTTGTGAGCTTGGTGTCTAGCATTGACCATAGGATAGACTAGAATGTACTAAGGAACTTGTTGTCCCGGTCTGAGATTATAGATTGTGGGATCCCAAAGTGTACCCACACTCGTTCAAAGAAGAGTTTAGCAGTGGCTTCTGGTGTGATATTCTTCTTATAGGCCATCATTATGGCCATCTTTGAGAATCTGTCAATGACCACAAACACACAGTCGTTTTCGTGCTTAGTAGAAGGAAGGCCCGACATGTAATCCATGGAGATGGATTCCCAAGGTCGACTAAGGGTAGGCAGCAGAGTATAGAGGCCTTGCTTATTGATGGATGGTTTGGCTATGGCACAAGCAATACAGGATCATATGTACTTCTCGACGTCCTGTCGAAGGTTCAGCCAATAGAAATACTTCTATAGTACTTCCACTATTTTCTCGACCTCGAAATGCTCAGTGATCGGACTGTACTGCGCTTCCCAAATCATCTTGGCACGCTCGCTTGAAGGAACACAAAGGTGTCCCATGTGACATAGTAGTACATCCTGAAGGTGAAATTTTGGAACTTGGTTTCCCTCTAAGAGCATCTGGTATGTGTGGCTGAATTTTGGATCGCTCTTGTAGAGAAGCATCCAATCAGAGGTCTCGTGGCCACAAGAGTTGAGCACGGTGGTTATCGCCACGATTGATGGTTGGCTGAGGCAGTCCGTAACATTATTGATGCTTCCATTCTTCTACTTGATGTTCAAATGAAACTGTTGTAGATATGTGGACCACTTCTGATGGCGATCGTTCTGTAACTTCCCTTGTGTCTGCATGAACTGCAGGGGTCTGTGGTCTGTGTGGATGATCGTTTCCTTCCCCAAAATGTAATGCTTCCATTGTCAGTAAGCCTATACAATGGAATACATCTCTTTATCATAAGTGGGATATTTGTAGACTGTGTCGGACAGTGTCTCACTGTGATATGCCACTAGATGCCCTTGTTGATTAAGGACTACCCCAATAGCATAGTCAGAGGCATCTGTCTCGATCTCAAATGGTTGTTGCAAGTCTGGTAATGTGAGCACTGGGGCACAACAGAGGCAATGTTTCAATTCTGCAAACGTCTTCTGCTTTGTTTTCGACCAGAAGAATTTTGCTTTTGCTCCTCCCTTGATGACTTGAATCAAGGGCCAAGTGATATGAGAGAATCCCAACACGAACCTGCGGTAGAAATTAGAAAGGCCTAGAAAGCTGCGAATCTCTGTTAGAGTAGTTGGGGCTGGCCAATCCTGAATGACTTGGATCTTGGTTGGATCCACATGTACCCCACACTCATCAATAATGTATCCCAGATACTGAACCTGGGTCATGCCAAAAGTGCACTTGTCCAAATTGGCACACAACTTGTACTGCTGCAATGTTTGGAGGACCTATCGGATGTGGTGGAGGTGCTCTTCCAAAGTCTGGCTGAAGATCAGGATGTCATTCAAGTACACTACTACAAATGAGTTGGTGAATGGTCGCAAGATGTTGTCCATCAGTCTCATGAAGGTTGCAGGAGCATTCGTTAGCTCAAAAGGCATGACCAACCATTCGAAAAGGCCCTCCTTGGCTTTGAAGGCAGTCTTCCACACATCAGTCGGTTCGATCGGTACCTGGTGATACGCAGACTTTAAGTCAATCTTGATAAAATATTTCACCCCTTTAAGCTGGTCCAGGAGGTCATCAATCCATCGGATCGGGTACCTATTTCGGACAGTGATATTGTTCAGTGCCCGATAGTCAATACAGAGTCTCCAAGTCCCATCCTTTTTCTGTACCAACACGATCGGGCTCCCACAGGGCGATGAACTTGGCCAGATGTGACCCTTCTGCAGCATCTCCTGAATTTGCCTCTTGATTTCATTATTCTCCAGAACAGAGTGTCGATCGATAGGTCCATTGGGCAGTGACGTACTTGGGGTCAGATTAATGGGGTGCTTGACCTGATAGTGGAGAGGCACCCTAGTGGGTGAGGTGAATATGTACTGGTACTCCTCCATGACCTTGTCCATTTGTTTTTGTTGTGCAGAAGGGCCCTGTTTGGAGGTTGTGGCCATGATCTTCTTCTTGCCTTGAGGGCAGATCATCAAGAAAACAAACTTCCCAGTTTTAAAAATGAGCTTACTGCATTATTTTGTAGTAACCAAAGAGATATTAGTAGGAGGTGGTACCTCTGGTATCCTGCACAAATGATTTGCCAACGTAATAATAACAACGTGAAGCCTGGACTCATACATAGCATGTCGCTTCCATAAGTATGGTTGACCTAATAATACATCACAAACATCAAGAGGAACAATATCACATAATACCTCATCGGTGAAGGGCTTGATGCTGTAGGGAAGGTGGCACTGCTGGCTGACGTGGAGATCCTGCCCTTGGTGAAGCCACTCGATGGTGTATGGCTGCAGGTGTGCTGTGGTCGACAAAACCAACGTCTTCATGACCTCTGCTAAAATCAGGTTATTTTGGCTCCCATTGTTGACAATGAACTGTAGTGGGGAACCCTTTACCCACATCTGGGAGTGGAAAAGATGCTCCTCCTCCTCTAAATCTTCTGGTTCTTCCTTTTGGATCTTCATGGTGGCAACAGTGGCATTGGGATTTGCATCAATAATCTTCTTCCCTCTGTCATTCCCCTTCTCAGGTTCTGATTCAGTGTCAGAGTATGCATCTGATTCAGAAGCCTTTATCTCGGCCACGAGTGACTGCTTGGCCCAACACTCACTTGTGTTGTGAGTGGGGCTCTTATGGAACTCGCACCACTTTTCCTCTTCCTTCTTCGGCTTTGCAGTGTTTCTCTTTGCTTGTGGCTTTGGCAATTTTTCTTGAGTCGCCATGCCTTGGTTGTCTCCTTGGTTCTGTGGTTTGGGGGCACCTTTCCCTTGCTTCTGATTCACATATCCAAAGTATTGCTTTTTCTGTTTGAATTTTTGCTCAATTTTGGCAGCATACCTATATGTTGTACCAAGCGAGGAGATGTCGAGGAACTCCATTTCCTCCTGAATGTATCAATGCAGACAATTGCGATACTTTGGCACCAAATGTTTCTCTAAATCTTTAATACCCAACTTGGTGCACAGGGTATGGAACAGATTCTTCAGCTCATGCACATCTTGATCTCTTTGTTGCCGGAGTGTAGTCCATTGTATGTACTTATCCTCATAGCTCCCCACTGGATAATATTGTCCCTTTATGGCATCTTGGAAAGAATTCCAAGTGGGTATGACCGAGAATAGAGAGGGTTCCTCCTCGTCCTTTCTCTCACAGTAGGTTTCCCACTAGTCCTTGACATGGGGGGCGGCTTTGAGTAGAGAAAAAGTAATCTTTTCCTGGTCAGAAAAGTCATGAACTGAGAAATATCCTTCTAATAGATTCAACCATCTATCTACGGAGTCTGCATCTATTTGGCCATCAAATATGGGAATGTCGAAGTTTATTTGTACCTTAAAAGGGGTTGCGCCTCTAGAGTGTCTGCTAGATGCAGATGCGCCGCCAATGGGAAGTCGTTGAAGGATCTGGGTGAAGTTATCCATCATCGTGTTCCTTTGTTTTTCAAGGGCCTCCTCAAGCAACATTTTGATAGGACCTTCTGCGCCCTCATCTTTCTTTTCGTCCCCCATGGGTGGCCGTCGGGATTTGCGAGGTTGATCTTGCAAAGGTTCAACCAGATCGACCCCTAACTTTCTCTACCCCGCCCTCATTGGGGACATGCAAAGAAGGATCGAGAAAGAGCAGATTGCTCTGATACCACTGATCCGCATCTTGGGGGCTGAGACCCAGAAGGCTTGGATGTCGAGAGAGGAAGAGATTAAAGCTGTAAAATTGTTAACATTTGATGCATAGAGTAAATAGTCCACATGGAGGGGTGAGGCTCAAAGAGATTTCTTTGAGCCTCACCTCTCAAACCATACTAAGAAAGACACTCAGAACTAGTAACCCAATAACGCAATAGAATAAGAGAAGTGGAGGATGTCAAAAATTCTTGAATGCTTTATTGAGAAGGCATAGAGCCTTTTTATAACATTATTACATTGTGCCTTGGGGCAATACCATGGATCAAAACCATGGGTTGTGAAATACCATGGATGAGAGAGGTGCAATGTGCCTTGAAGCCATACCATGGAACAAAACCATGGATTGTCAATTACCATGGATGAGAGAGGGTGGCCTCTCTATTTAATGCTTTTATGAAGACTGAGATTGTGTGGCCTCTCATTAAATGCTTTTATGACTCATACATCCGAATTTAGACCATATTCCCCCTGAAATTTGGATCATCGAGTTTTACTATTTACAAATAAATAGAAGGATTGTAACATATGCTTTTAATCTTGTTATACTATAACATCATTCATAATCCCAGGAATACATTCCAAAAAAAATTAAATATGATTTTATAAAAACATATGATAATCAAACAATCGTGCATGTATACTTCATGAGTTTTGTTATTTTCCAATAAAAGAAAGACAATCAACATATTTTCTCAACATGTTATATCATAACACAATTCCTAATCCCAGGAATACAGATTTCTATATGACTGTAACGAAACACATTTAAAAATATATAGATCTAAAGAGCATATAATAAACAAAACACAAGTACTTATCTTTTATTGTTTTGTGTGCTCCCTATCGATCTCTACTTCCTTGTGGATATTATTGGAGTTCCTTAGTCTTGATCTTCTTTCCAATTTGAGTGCATGTGGGAGGTAGCGAATCTCTGAATGGGGAAACTGGATCCCATGTAACCTAGAGCAAATGCTCTTCTTTAGGAAACACTTCTTCCTATGATCATCATCATCTTCTTCGGATGAGTTCTTAACTCTATGATGCTCTCATTACATACAATATCGAAATAAGAATAATATCCAATCCACAAATCCCTGGGTCGTTCAACCAATTCATCTAGATTGGAAAGACATCCATAACACTAATTCTGAAAACTGAATCTTTAAAGTCCTGATTGTATCTTCCAAAGGGCTATGAATTTTTGAAATCCACTACACAACATGCTAAATCAACCCATTTGGGAAGTGGGTTTTCTACAGTTTTGTCTGATTCTTCACAGATTGATCATAAATTCTTCATGATATTTGACTGCTGGAAAGTGACGGGAATGGTGCACACAAACTTTCTCTTGGATTCGCCTTGCATTAGATGAAGGCTCCTCAATCACTGAGGTCACATAGGCATCTAGGTCATGTTAAATTTAACAATTATATAGGATAATTAGGATGGATTGAACCTTACTGTGAAGTAATAATGAATGAGGAAGAAGAATTTAAGTGTTAGAATGATCAAACAAGCATGGTGAAATTATTTAGACAAGAGGAAACAAATTGACAACATAACCATAATTTCATAATAATTAACCTATATATAATACATCCATGATACAATGAAGAGAATTTGGATCCACTAGGTGTGATTCAAATTCCATGACTTGGGTTGACTCCAAAGATCACTAACTGTGGGAAAATCACCACTGGAGACTCACTAGTGTAACTCCAGACAATTGAATCAGTTCACAATCAGTTAATTGACCAAGGTAGGTGATCAAAGGTACCTAACCTCCTTAAATCATGCAAATGTGGTGCTAGGCTAACCGAAGATGAACTAATTGATGCCCATCTAAGCATAACTCAATACAAACTAGGGTGAACTGATGGTGGGACTCCCATGACTAAGTGTGGGTTTCTAAATTATAGGGATTGGCCTCTAGAGCTCCTAAAATCATGCAGACTAACACATCAAGAGGTAGGTGGGGCCCAGATAACTTCCCCATGGAACTAATGAAGTGGAAACCTACTCCTAATCTAGGAAACTAACATTTAGACTATGGTGGACAAGGGGGGATTACAATAAATCCTAACAACCCCCCTTAATCCAAACTTGGATAACCTGGGCCTTGGAAACTGAGACCAAAGGTCACCCATATAATCTAATGTAAAAAAGTAACTTCTCAATAAACCAAGGAAATGGGGAAAACTTCATGGGAACCCCCCCCCCCGCCCCCTCAAAATGAATAGCGAAATACTAGGAACAACTGATTCAAACATGAACACCAAGAAGAGATATAAGATAAACAACTCTCTTATCAGTGAAAGATTATGTGAACATGTGTGCAACCTGCTCCTTTGTAGGCTAGTAATGTAGGATGATAGCCTTAATGTGCACTAGTTGCCAGATGTGGTGCATATGGACTTCAATGTGTTTGTTCCACTGCTTCTGTACTGGATCATTGGAAATTTTAATTGCACTTTGATTATCACAAAAAATGACTACTAAAGGAGAAGTGCAAATACCAAACTCCATCAAAACCCCATGTAGCCAAACTACCTGAATAGCTGCATTTATAGATCCTTGATACTCTACTTCTCCTAAAGAGAGAGCAACAACTGCTTGCTTCTTGCTTGACCAACAGATTGGTCTAGATCCCAACATAAAAGAAAATCCTAAAGTAGATTTTCTATCAGTACTATGTTCAGCCCAGTCTGAATCAGTAAAACCAATTAGATCTAGCTAAGCACCAACATAGTAGTTAATCCCGAACTCTCTCGTACCCTGCAAATAATGCAAGATGCATTTTGCTGCCTTCCAATGCAACTCATGTGGCTCCTGCATCAACCTAGCAACAACACTCACATCATATGAAAATTTTGGTCTCAAATGAGTGAGGTATAATAAGCTACAAATCAATTGTTTGTAGAGAGTACTATGAAACAGGGATGTAGAACCACCTTCTTCCAATATGATGCTAGATATGAAGGGGAAGATGCTTCTTTGCAATCAGTCATATAGAACCTTTTGAGAAAATCACCTACATATCTAGACTATGTAATCATGATCCCCAAAGATTTTTTATTCACTTCAAGACCAATAAACTGCCTCAGCAGCCCTAGATCTGTCATGGAGAATGCTTTTCTCAAATTTGATTTGATATCCCTTAATCCAACAACTGAACCACCGGTAATGAGCAAGTCATCCACATATAAGACAATCAATAGTAAGCAACCTCCCTTCTACTGCATGTAGACATTGCAGTCATACTTGTACCTTTCGAATTTATGTGACAATAAGAAGAAATCCATCTTGGCATACCATTCCCTTGGGTCTTGCTTGAGCCCATACAGAGATTTCCTTAGTTTGTAAACCAAGGAGGAATCTTCAGTGTAGCCCTCAAGTTGCCTCATGTAGATCTCTTCTTCCATATCACCATGGAGGAAGGAACTCTTCACATCCATGTGATGTACCTCCTACTTCTTTGAAGTTGCAATGGCCAAAACCAGCCTGATGGAATCCATTCTTGCAAAAGGAGTGAATGTCTCATTGTAGTCCATCCCATGAATATGTCAGTACCCCTTTGCAACTGACCGAGCCTTGTACTTGGTAGTAGATCCATTTTCTGGTAGTTTATTTTTGCAGGTCCATTTGCACTGTACATGCTTTCTCCTTGAAGGTAAGGGGACAAGCTCCCATGTCTTTTTTTTCTATAGCGAATCATATTCATCATCCATGGTTGCTTGACATATTGGATAATTGAAAGCGTCTTTGTAGGATTGCAGATCAAAACCTAGCATCATGTAACACCTCTCTGGGAGAAGTGGACCAGTATGGGAAAGTGCAAGGTTCTCATCCTAAAATTGAGATTTGGTTCTCCTTCTGTCAGATGGATCCACAACACTATTCCCAACAGCTTCAATGTGTTTTTGGGCCCATTTAGGCCTTGGTTCAGGAGTAGGAGATGAATTTGGATCTGGATCTGATTGGTCTTAATTCTCAAGATCAAGATTTGATACGTCTTGATCCTCATCTCCAAACTACGAATCTGAAGTATCAGTAGACACAACATCATATTGTTGATAGCCTCATCTTGTAGGTTGCTGGATAATGTACATGCAATCAACACAAGGAAATAATCCAACCAGAAAGGCTTCAAATCGATCCCACACAGAGATGATTCTATCCCCGATTTGTTTGGGATGACTAAATCATATGGATACAAGGCCTCCACTAGCACAAATGTTTTCAGATCTAATAGATCTGTTCTTCCCACAAGGAAGATCCGAGAAAGGTTTGAAGGAACTAGATACTAGACTAAACTATCTGAGGAAACTAAGACAATGATTGTGAATTATTTTAAGTAGAACAATTATGATGTATAATTAATGACAAGGAAATAACTACCCCACATATAAACATATAGATTAGGTTTGTTCCCTTCAATCAACTTCAAATAAAACTGAACAATGAAAATTGCAATATTTTATTCAAATTATTATGTGTGTGAAACTGTTCTATCAGATGTTTCCAATTGAAAAAATAGTACTGGGCATAAATGAATGTTCTTTAGTTGCACTAAAGGACATATGAATTAAATAAACACATTTAGCATGTTAAGATTGCAATGAGAAATCAATACATAAGTTAGCATGCTTAAGATGAGCAACCAATGATCAATCTGTCAGAAATATAGAAGAATGACTAAAATTCATGAAACAAATTTAATGAATAACCATAAAACATAACGTAAGAAACCGTCACCTTTTATTAGAACTACAAAAAATTACAATCTTGCCAAAATTACAGAACGTCCCTTGTATGTCTTTGGTAGTCCCTTCTCCTATAGTCCTCCTAGAGTTACACCTGCGAGAGCCAAGAGAGCTTTCTTGGGAAACATCCTTCCCTTTAAATAACTATTACAAAAAATTACAAAAGATAAAAACATTCCCAAGACATGGGATTACAAAATATCCAATTTAAGATTTGCCAAGGGAAAAGTGCAACTTGGTGAATGCATCCAATAAATCCTGTATGTCCCGATATTGTGCATGTTCCAAATGCAATTCAACTTTACAGATCAAAGATCTGATCTGTCTATTCTTAATATTTCTCCATTCTTGGAGGAAAAGGTCAATCTTCATTTGTGAAGTGAGAGGAGCCTCGATCCATTCCTTGACTTGTTCCAAGTGAAGCTGGCTGATGTCCTCGATCCTCTCCTTGGATTTAGCAAAGTCGCTTTCAATATGTTCCAACTTTAGCTTCGGAGGCATGGCCTCGTCAATCGAATCTAACAATGGAAGATCCAGAAAACCAAGCAAGTTTTCTGAACCAAACCATCTTTTCTTATAGGACACTTGTCCATGCCTGATGATGGACTCAACCAGGTCACATATACTCTCCCATGTTTCAATTGAAACCTGGATCCTTTTAAGTTTACCTTTGTCCAAAATTAGAAAATCATCAGGCCTGTCCTTAATATACCTTTTTTAGTCAACTGAGGTAGAAAAATCCTTGGTAGCTTCATTCCTCCTCTTGTTGTGATTGTAGAGAATGTCTGATTGGCGCTCAAATGCATGATATGTCTCTTGCATTTAGTTGAATCCTTCAAATAGGATGACCATTCTTTGATACAGATCATCATGGATTTTGTAGGCTAGTTGTTTAAATTCTTCTTTTGTAAACTTGGAAAAAGAAGAAGTGACAGATGCAAGCTGGAATTCCTTCAACTGTTTCTCAAGGGTGTCTATCATCTGATCATGCTTATTATTCAAACCTTTTTCTTCTTCAAGCTGCTGCTTGAGAAGATCATTTTGTTCTTTGATTTTCCTGAGCTTCTTTTCATATTCATCTTTCACATGTTTCAGTTCCTGTTGATGCTGTGTAGTAGCTTGTTCCTGGTCTCGTTTGGACCTCTGTAATTCCTGCTCCTTTTCTTCCACTTCTTTATTCAATTGGGAAACTGAATCAAAATTTTCCCTAGTGAAAGTTCCCATAGCAGCTGTAGTTTATAGGGATTCATGTTTGACATCTGTGGAGGCCCTTTTCCAAATGATATGATTTGGGACTGACCCTTGCTTAAAAGTTCATTCTCTTGATTTCTTAGATCCTTTATTTACCACAACCTTTTCTTTTTTGCTCCAAAAATACTATCCTAAGGAGACCACAACATATTCACCAAAATTGACCATCTCCTCTGTGGTTGAGATGGTCCCCTCAGAGACTGTAACTATGGGTGTTGACTGGGGAGTTTTTGGGGTAGGGATCTGCATACTAATGGAAGGGATGTTAGTGGAAGGTGTGGAAATAATAGAGGTAGGGGTTGAAAATATAGAAGTGGGGACATATGTGGTTGGTTGGGAATAAGTTTGAAGATGGAAGAACTATCAAGTTGAGAAACTGAAGAATAAGTTTGGGAGGATGTGGAAGGCAACTCAAATGGTGCTGAAAAAATAGGTAAAGTGGGGAAAGGGGTAGAAATAGGCATGGGTATTGATGATGCTGAATGTGTACCATTAGTAGCATAAAGAATATGGGATAAATTAATTTCATAAAAGGTAGGTTGGGAAAATTCAGTCTAAAAAAGGCTCCCAGCTGACTGAGTGGTTGTAACAACTGATACCAAACCAATAGGCATAGTGACATGACACATATATGTAGAAGGAGATATTTCCTCTTCAAGCTCACTCTCAATATCCTGCACTTCAACACTTGCTGGGGGCAGAGGATCAACCTGTTGGATTGGATGGACCTGGAGAATTGTCTGTTCCTATGGAATTGGCTTTTCTACCCTTTGAACTTCCTACAGTAGAGGCTAGGGCTCAGCTGCCTGTATTTGTACTTGTGGAGTGGCCTCTTGAGCTTTCTACCTCTTCAGGTGTGCCTCATCCATTGATGCATGTGCCTCCGCTCTAGAGCTTAATATTTTCATACTTTCCTTCATCTCTGCTGACCTTTTCAAGGCTTGGATAGTAGAAGAAGGTTAGGATTTAATGGGATACTCAAGAAAAACTTAACCTTTACCCTTTGATTGCTCAACAGTGGTAGAGGAGGAGCTAGCTAATGACTCCTTCACTTCACTTTCTATTTTTGACCTCTTGGGATTTTATTCAAGTGTCAATTGGAGCTTCATATAATGTAAGACTGTAGTATTTATCTCCTTTTGGTACTGGAAGATAAAATTTTTCTCTTATGGTGTAGGAATTCTACTCACCACCTCTGAAAAATCATTTTCTCCCCTGTTAATTGAATCATCAGGGACTTCCTGATGGACATAGGTAACCTTCATGTGTTCATAGGCCACTAATGCCTTTGGATCATGCATCTGTTTAGGTGCTTCCCCCAAGCTCATTGTAGTGATAAATTTGCCCAAAATGGCAGCGTGTGTGGAATTATGCAGAGTCAGGGACCCCAACATAAGTGGAAACTTGGGCCAACACTTCCTCTTGGCTACTACGAGCTTCCGGAAGACCCCATCAATAACAGTTTGAAAGGATATCTCTTGAAGAACCATCCTGTCTGGCACTATCCTTGGCAGCAAATGCATCGTGTTGCTGCCCCAAATTCGAATGTAAAAGAAATATTCCCCTACATACCAATCACCCATTAGTGAGATTAGTGCTCTGGCCCTCTTTGAGAAAGTGGGGGTGTCCCCTTTGAAAATATTCTGATATATTAACCCAATGAAGTGGTCACAAATCTCATAAATATGAGGAATGAAGTTGTCCTCCCACAAAACTGAGTAGTATATGTGAACTAGAGGTGAAGACCTGGTCTAGTTCCATCCCATTGCCGGGGATGAAGATGTTGCATAGAAAATATCCATCACATAACTTGAGAGGTAGAAGACAGGTTTCCTGGATGCTAGATTCTTTTGGTATTTATCAATTTCCTCCTTTAAAACCACTAGCAGGATTTGTGCCTAATTGAACGATTCACCTGTTGTCAATATATCATGAGCGATAGGAGCCCATTCAAGTTTAAACACGGTGCAACTGGGTAATCCATACAACCTACATAGCATTTCTTCCAATAGAGAAAAAGGCTCCCTAAACCAAGAAATGGGATAGGATTTTTCAGCCTTAGGGACGAAGTCTGCAGGGTTGTCCATCCAAGATTTTATCAGTTCATCAAAGTTAAACCGGGTCATGGATGAGTCAAGGAATTGGGCATTCAACAGTTGTTGGGGTTGGTTAATAGCACATGCATTTTCCAAAACCTCAGGGCGGAAAGAGGCTATCTGAGTATGAGCATGTTCTTCAAAATACCGTTCTTTAGGGTTCGCATAGTAAAGTGGCCACTTGACCGGGTCGTGTAAGGCATAAATGGAGGTCTGGCCGCAATACAATGAAGCTGAGATTTACTGATATTGGCGAAGGCTGGATGGTCATCGGTAATGGCGAAAAAGTTTTCATTATCAAATATAGAGTAAATTGTGAACCAGTCTAGATAGAAATTTTCTGACACTCGTCCACTGGTGTCAGAAAAGATACTGGCATTTGTGTCCTTTCTCTTCTGCTCATTTAGAGCGGTCTTAGATCTTGTTTCTGGACATGGTTGCAGAGTGGGGAACAATTTATGATACAAATTTAGCGACCATAATTAAGATTTACCTGAGATAAAATAACAAGATTTAGTCAGTAAAAAATCCAAAGATTTGAAAGACTTACCCATGAGTAGCTCGAAAACAGGAGGATTGGTGGGATTGGTGAGAAAATCACAGTAAAATTTCAAGCGAAAATGGTGAGAAATTTATAACTTCAAATGATTTAAATAAGTCAATTCCAATGATGAAATAGATTTACACCATAGATTTCAAAAGGATCAACGGATGAGATTATAGCGGGAAACCAAAATGCGGAGATAAACTTTCAAAAATTTCTTCATCTTTTAATTTCTGCAATCCGCATTGCAGGTTGCAAGAAAGCGGGATGATATTTTCAATGAAAAATAATTTTGTTAACTTATGCAATATGCAATCCACATTGTGGGTTGCGGAATTGCAGGAAGGCAATTTCACAATTTTATTACCTATTTGGTTTCCGATTTTCGCAATCTGCATTGAGGGTTGCGAGAATGCAGAACCGAAAAATGAGATTTTATTGGCAATTTTTTTTTCGATATCCGTAATCCACATTTGCGGGTTGCGAGTTGCAAAAAGGAAGAACAATGAAACAAACCAATTTGAACATCAGCAATCCGCATTTGCGGGTTGTGGGAAAACATTTTTTAAAAACTCCAAAAAAAGGACTTCCGCTATCCACGTTGTGAATTGTGGAATGCGAGTTGCGGAAAAGCAAAAAAAAATAAATTAAAAGATTGTTTCTGCAATCCACAAAAAAAAAGAAGAAGTTTTGATCAAAATTTATTAAAACCCAAAACATAATACTTATAATAGGCATAAACATGACCCCATGGGAAAAAACATAACCTTAAAGACTACCTTAGTAAATGAATGGGGCTCCTATTTTAGCAACTAAAATGGGATTTGTTGCTACCAGAAACACATATGAAATTGGAATAGATTGAGCATTTATACATTCCTCTTCAACTAGTTGTGGTTCATGCAATGAATCTTCATTGAATTGGACACTCCGCTCTATGAAGCATATTCTGGTTGCAATCTCCATCAACTTGTAAGCTTTTGCATCATATGCATATCCCAATAGAATGCATTCACTACTTTGAGGTTGGAAGGATTTCCTCTTGTAATATGGAATTCTGGCCCATGCTTTGGAGCAAAAATCCCTTAGATATGAGACGCTAGGCTTATGCCCCATCAGTGCTTCGAATGGAGTGACCCCAACCACTGACTTTTGAGGTACTATGTTCTGTATGTGAGAAGCACAATTCACTTCTTAAGCCAAAGATATGATGGAATATCTCTTGCTTTAAGAAGGTAAGTAGCCATCTCCTTCAATGTTCGGTTCTTCCTCTCATCTACACCATTTTGTTGTGGTGTGTATGGGGTGTAATGTTGTATACGAATACCTTCTAAAGCATAGAGTTGCTAGAAATCTATTTTGATGTACTCTCCTCCATTGTCTGATCTAAGTTCTTTGTTCTTCTTCCCAAGGGTATTCTCAGCTAAGGCTTTGAAAAAATTGAAAGTTTCAAACACCTCAGACTTCTTCTTAATGAACTAGATCTAACAATACCTTGAGTAGTAATCAATGACGGTCAGAAAGTATCTGGATCCATTCATGGATACTATAGGAATTGGTTTGGAGACATCACTATGTACCAAATCAAGTGTAGAGGAAACTCTTCTTGCCTTCCCAAACTCATACCTTCGCTTTGGATGCTTACTTATGAAGAAACCATTACTGACACCTTGAGAGGACATGATGAGAGGAAATACCCCAACCATCTCTTCATTATGCAGCCACTGGAGATATTTTAAATTCAGATGGCCAAGTACCTCATGCCAAATGTTGCTTGTATCATTAACATGAGTCAATAGGGAACTTGGATATGAGTGATGAACAAAATGTGAGAATTCATATTCCTTGAAGGCATGATTTGCAGCTCCTTTCGCTATCAGGTTCCTGGTAGATATTTATGATATCTCCACTGATTCAGGGTCAAATATGGCTCGTTTTGGTGAGCCTATATGGGTCATCTAATATACAAACAACAAATTTGCTGCCGTGGAGGGCACATAGAGGACATTTTTGAACACTCCATGCTCAAATTGAATTGAAACTTTCCCAACATCCGAGATTTGAGAGTCATATCCCATGTGTATGCTAGGACCACCAGCGAGATCTAGAGAAGAGAATGATTCCTTGGAGAAAACCATGTGTTTGGAGGCTCCAGAATCAATGAGAAAAGCTTTGTGACTGAGAGAAACCTACCTTCAATGAATGGCATATTTCATGATATTCAGTCTTATTTCCAAGATCAAGCTTCCTTGCTCCTTTAGGAAGGGAAATATTGTTCTCTTCGAGGAGTATTGATATTTGGTCTATGATTTTCTCCATACATAGGTTCTCTAGATGGTTCCCTCTCTTGCATTATGGGAACTTGGTCTTTTCAAACCTTTTGTGCTTGTCCTTCTTAGAACCAGAGGCTCCTTTTGAAGGATTTTGCTTCTCCTTAGGTTTGATATCATAGTTATTTTTATCCTTTCCTTTCTTTTTCCCTTTGGCTTACACATTATTGGTCTCCCCAACCAAAAGACATTGATTTTTGGAGGCTTTGAGGGCTCCCATAGGGATCATCTTGTCTTGTTCTTGAATAAGAGATTCCACGAATGCATCAAGAAAGGGAATTCACCAGTTTGGATTTGTCAGTTTCCTAGAATGAAAGGTGGACACAAATATTGAGAATTCTAGGCCAATATTGCTCAAAATGGTGAGCACCAATTGCTCATTCTTCTATTCAATTCAACACTACTTGCACTCCATGACTAAATACTTGCACTTAGAGAATAATTTCTGAATGGTTTTGAAATTGCAAGGTTGAAGAACAATCAATTAATTCTCTAGAATATGGATTCTCATCTCATCCTTCTTACCAAACAGTGATTCGAGCTTCTGCCATATTTCCCTTGGAGTTTTTAATCCATCAAGATGGAAGAGTAACTCCCTGGATATATGAATGCACATGAAACCAAAGTCTTCATCCAATTTGTTCAGATGCTTCGATTTATCTAGAGGTTGCTGGGGTTTGAGCTCCTTGCACATAGTGACCTTGTACAGACCTTTGTTGCACAATACAATCTACACATATGCCCTCCAATCCAGATAATTAAAGGGTGTGAGGATCATCAGTGTCAAGGTTGTTGAATTCTCCATTTTGCAGATTTAGGAGCAACATAACTCTTCTGAATTCTTCAATTTACCTGCAAAAAACTTTCACTTGGAAGGAAAATGGGTTCAATCACTCTCTACTTAGACATGTGTATAGTATTAGGGTGCTTCACACCTAGATAGAATTCTATGTATAAATACAAAGGGAGCAAGGCACATATAACGGGAATTATGTGGAACCCAGTTGCTTCTGGTGCATTAATGGAAGTTTCTAATGATTGAAATTGGCTTGAGCACCTGCTCTGATACCATGTAAGGTTTTTTTGTTACACCAAAACCCATATATGTTGATGAACATATGAAATCAATCACAAGGCCCAATTATCAGGAGTGGCTGTTAGTCCACATTTTTTTATTCCCATAGGTGTGACGTTTATACCATGTGGTTGCACCAATATTCCAACACCCCCCCTCTAGCGTACCTCGAGGGAATTCAACCTAAGACCTCAGCTCTAATATCATGTTAAATTTATCAAATCTATAGGATCATCAGGATGGATTGAACCTTACTATGAAAGAATAATGAATGAGGAAAAATAATTTCAGTGTTAGAATGATCATACAATCATGGTGAAATTATTCAAACAAGGGTTAAAAATTTGAAAACATAACCATAATTTCATAATCATTAGCATGTATGTAATACATCCATGATACAATGGAGAATTCAAATCCACTAGGTGTGATTTGAATTCCATGACTTGGACTGACTCTAGAGATCACTAACTATGGGAAAATCACCATCGGAGACTCACTAGTGTAACTTCGGACAACTAAATCAGTTCACAATCAGTTAATTGACCAAGGTAGGTTAGAAAAGGTGCCTAAACTCCTTAAATCATGCAAATGTGGTCCTAGGATAACTAAAGATGACCTAACCGATTCCCATCTGAGCATAACTCAACACAGACTAGGGTGAATTGATGGGAGAACTCCCATGACTCAGTGTGGGTTCTTAAATTATAGGGATTTGCATGTAGAGATCCTAAACTCATGTAGATTGGTGAATCAAGTGGTAGGTGGGCCCCAAATAACTTCCCCATGGAATTAATGAAGTGGAAATATACTCCTAATATAGGAAAATGACATTTAGACTATGGTGGACAAGGGATGATTATAATAAATCCTTATAGGTCACTCTCGTCAAGAATGATCGATATTTCGGTAGGACAAAGATCGATCCCATGGATCAAATATTTTTCTCAACTATTCAAGATCACGTAGGCTTTAGTTTGTTGCTCAAAACTAATCTCCTTCTTTCCCTATGCTCTGACACCATGTTGATGTTTGAGCAAAATCAAAGAATCTTGAACTTTAAAACTTTTATCAATGAATTTCAGCACATATGTATTTCATAAATCAGCCACATATGAATCTCATGAATATCAGCCACATAAATATATCATCCACATATAAATCTCATAAATACACCAGCCAAATAAATCAAATCCATAAATTAGTGATATGAATCAATCAACCATGAGAGACAGAATATACCCTAGGAAAACCCTCCATACATGAAGTATGAAAAACCCAACAATTCTTTGAGTATGGTATAGATTTGCAGAGAATGGTTTACAACACATAAGTAGATTTCCTGATAAGAGATATCGCCACAACAATGGAGAAGAGAGTTCCAATGTAACCATGCAAAAACAATTGTATGCAACTGTATTGAACTTGCAATATGCCTAGCATATTAATAACAAGCCAAAAACCCTAGCATGTAGAAGGTGGCGCATAGGAAGCTTAGTATGTTAGGATTAATTGTAATCCTCCCTTATCCAATATAGTCTAAATGTCAGTTTCCTAGCTTAGGAATATGTTTCCACTTCATTATTTTTGTGGGGGAGTTATATGGAGCCCACCTACCACTTGATGTGCTAGTCTGCATGAGTTTAGGAGATCTAGAGGTCAATCCCTATAATATAGGAACCCACCATGAGTCATGGGAGTCCCACCATCAGTTCACCCTAGTCTATGTGGATTTATGCTCCAATGGGCATCAATTAGTTCATATTCAGTTATCCTAGTGCCACATTTGCATGATTTAAGGGAGTTAGGCACCTTTTCTCACCTACCTTAGTGAGTTAACTGATTGTGAACTAATTCAGTTGTTTGGAGTTGCACTAGTGAGTCTCTTATCTCCTCAAATAAATTGGTCAAATTTATTTCATTAAGTGATAGGAAAATCATTAGATCAGACATCTTTTTAAATTTTCTAAGAGTCTTTTTAAAGAGCTCTGCAAGATGAGGCAGCGTTTTCAGAAATGTGGCGTTTTTACTGTGCTGAGTCATCATTTTCAAATGATGATCCTGAGTGACTGGAGGATCATTTTGAGAAACGGTTGAAGAATTTTGTGCCTAACATGTCAAAGAACAATAACCTCTCTCGGTTTATACACAAATGTCATGGATTTGGAGAACCGAATCCATCTCTGAGCCCCAGTTTTCACCAGTTTGGCCGCCAAAAGTGCAGAAGAGTCCAGATCAGTCTTCTTTCTTCCCAGATCGTGTCTTATGATCTCCATAACATGTGGGAATGGTTTGAAATTAAAGATAATATTTAGGGAAATACAGGTCATCCTCCTAATCAGGTTTTGAAGTCATATGATAAGAGAACAACACCAAATGGAATTTTATTTCGTGGTAAAAAGCGCCCAGCTCTCAAAGAAAGATTTCGAACTCTGTCATCTTCACCGACAAGCTCCCAAATAATGCTGAAGACTGTCATTTCAAATTATGATGATAAGATTGAATCTTATTTCCTAATATTGTATTTGATTATGTTTATTTTAGGTATTTCAGATCCCTTTTTATAGGATCTTAAAACCTTGATGTAAAGGCTATAAAGCCTAGGAATTCTAAGAACACAAGGAGGGCGAAAAAACACAGTATGAGGACTGTAGTTCTATTCTTGAAGACTTGTAACTGCATTTCATCCTTTGGAGATGTTCATGAATACATCTTGACATTGAGCTTCTTTCACTCTGTTTGTTCAATTTTCATCTTCTTTCTTTCCAGGTTTATATATATTCAATGACAGAAGGCTATCATCCCATCTCTTCGTTGGTATATTAAACTTTATACATTGCTTCCGATGTTTATATTAATGCTCAGTGCATTCATAAGCTCAAGCTGCAAGTATTTACCTGTTATGTCTTGCCATATATTATATGCAATCTTATAGATTTTTCTGCTAGCATAATGAGTCTTCTCCATGTTTCCACATATTGATTAAAACCTTATGAGCAACATAGTTGAAAGCCTTGGTCTTTCAAGTGGATTTATATATTTCTAAATGGAGGTGAGTTTACAACATCATCCAACTTGATCCTTTTTCCTTCACACTATTGAATATTAAGTTACCAAGCTTACACCCTTCTACAGTCAGGGAGTAATTTCTTGGAGTGATAACAAATTGGCATCGTTGCCGGGGAACGGAAGTGAAGCTAGTTTCCCTAGGAATAATGACATAGATATAACTTTTGATGGCAGACAAAAGGAGGACACATAATTGACTATATCATCTGCCTTGCGACTCCACAATTAAAGACTCCACTGGGGAGGATCCGGTTGACAAAAGATGAAGAGGCTAAATTTCAAATCCAGGTATCATCTCATTAGTATGCTTCATGAACTGTTGTATTTCTTTATCAACTCTTTCATGTTGTTCCCTTCACATGTAAAGAGAATAATTTTCTGTTTTGTATATTCAGAAAATCATCATTCTCCTTATATATATCCAACCTTAGAAGAAGAAATATTGTAGCACTATATTGTAGATGTTGATTCCATATCCCCATCATAGCCTGTTCCTAAAGATGAGTACTACATTCCAATTCCTCTTGAATCTGATCACCCTTCTGATTTTGTAGAGATTAAAATTAATCCGAACCCTGTCTAGACTTCAGCACCTTTGGGCATTACTGCTGAACCCTGTCATAAACCCATTAATGTTCATGATCAGTCCTATGCTTTTCAAATTAAAATCAGAATGAAGATGTTCAAGCCTTTGAAGCTTCCCTATATCCTTCATCCTCATCCTGTTGACTATTATGAGTATCTCCCTTGGTTTTCTGGAGAAAATCAAGCTTCAACTGAGAGGCACTTGGAATCCTTTTTGGATTTTATTGATCGTTTTCAGATTCTTCATGAAGATGTGATCATGAGATTTTTCTATAAGTCTTTGATTAGAGATGACGCTGAATGGTTTAAAGGTTTGAGAGTTGATTCCATTGGTTCTTGGATCGAGTTCTCTAATATTTTTATAAAGTATTGGGGTGAAAACAAATCAACAGATTCTTACCTTGCTAACTTTTATGCTCTGAAGAAAGAACAAAATGAAATCTTGCTTGTTTTCAATAGGAGATTTTTCAGTATCTACTATGGTATTCCTTTGGAGATTCGACCTATAGAGAAAGCTACCATGATTTATTATGTTATTGAATTGCATTCAGAACTTGCTCTTCTTCTGCTAGAAAGAAAGTCTTCATCCTCAAAGACCTTGTTTGAAGATGCTCTAGAGGTAGAGGAGAACATTACTGCTTGTAGGAGGATTCGAGAGCAAGCTGATTTTTAAAATATGCATATATTTAAGCCAACAGAATGTCACTATATTTCAGTTTTTGAGCAGGAAGGTAATGCTTATGTGTCAGTTTTAGAACAACAACAAGCAGCTGAAATTGTTTCAAATTGTGAATCAGATTTTTCAACATTGGCGGAGCATTCCAGAGACAAATATTCATGTAAAATTTATGATAAGTTTGTAAAGCGTGTTGAACCTATGATAACTAATGATTTTATAGACAATTACATTTTTAGAGCTGGTCATAATCTTTGTCATTCAAACATTGCTCTATCATCATCTCTTGAGCATTTTTTCTAAAGAAGAGGTCATAGTGTTTGATGATCACAAGGTGATCACAAAAGAACAAGAAGGTCATCAATATTTTGGCAGAGAAGAAGTCATTGAAGTGCAACAATTTCGTGAAGATCAACAGGTTTTTGATTTCAGTTTCAAAGATCTAGTTGCAGCATTCATAGAATCATACATTTCAGAAAACTTGAAAGTTTCAAACTTCTTTTGCTGGCACATGTTTCCTTGTAAGTTTGGTTTTGTAAATAAATTTTATTCATTGTTGTTGAATTTTAAACATCAACTATTGATTAGTAAGAATGATGAGATCATTTCAGTATTAAAATTTCTCGGATGGTTGCTATGGAAATCAGCCTTTACCTAACAAAATTGCAGAGCTGGTTAGGGTAGAATAGATTAGGAAATAAGCTCGCTGCCTAAGCATTTATTTTCTTTACTATGTAGTGGTTATATTGAGTGAATAAAGGCAGTCTTGAAGATGTACAGAGATCATCTACTCAGTTCATGAAATATTTTGAGAAAGAGGTGAATGACTGACTCCATGCCCACTGGAACACTAGACATTAAGCTCAGATTTTATTTTTCAGGAAAGGCATCAGATCTGTGGTTCTTGGAACCTCACGGGGAGGATTCCATCCCCGAGTAGGAGCCAGATGTTATCTCCTCATATAAATTGGTCAAATTTATTTCATTAAGTGATAGGAAAATAATTAGATCAGACATCTTTTTAAATTTTCTAAGAGTCTTTTTAAAGAGCTCTGAAGTTGTATTTGATAAGAATTCTTGAGAATTGCTTTGCTTATAAAAAATGTCAAAGAACAACTTTCGGTGGCTGAGCGCAAGGTAAAAGGGGCCTCTAAGCCACTGAATGATTATGAGAGTAATGTTATGCTGACAATTTTTTGCCTCTTGACTGCTCAATTTCACCATGATTGTTTGATCATTGTACACTGAATTTCTTCTTCCTTCTTCAACCTTCTTTCATAGTGAGGTTTATTCTAGCCTGAAGATATTGAAGATTTTCTAAATCAAACATGGTATTATAGTAGGTAATTAGGCCAAATTCAATCCTTAGAAACTTCCATTGATGCACAAGAAGCAACTGGGTTCCACATAATTCCTTGTATATGTGCCTTGCTCTCTCTAGATTTATCCAGAGAAGTCTAGATAGGTGTGAAGCACCTTGATAATGTGCACATGTCGAAGTAGAGAGTAATTGAATTGGTTTGCCTTCAAATTGAAAGTGTTTTTGCAGGTAATTTGAAGAATTTAGAAGAATTATGCTGGTCTTGAAGCTGCAAAATGGCGAATTTAACAACCTTGAAACCCAAGATCCTCACACCCTTCACTACATGCAAGGAGGTTGAACCCCATCAACCTCTAGAGAAGTTGAAGTATCTAAACAAATTGGATGAATCATTTGTTTTCATGTGAATTCATATATCTAGGGAGTCACTCTTCCACTTAGATGGATTAAAAACTCCAAGAGAAGTATGGCATAAGCTCAAATCACCGTTTGGAAAGTAGGATGAGTTGAGAGGTCATATTCTAGAGTATGAAGTAATTGCTCTTGAACCCAACAATTTTGAAACCATCCAGCAATTCTTCTCCAAAATCAAATCCTTGGTCATGCAATGCAAGTAGTGTGGGATTGAAAAGAAGGATGAACACTTGGTGCTCTCTATTATGAGCAAATTTGGCCTAGAATTCTTAGTGTTCTCATACAGCTTTCCTTGCAGGAGATTGGAAACTCCAAACTGGCACATGCCCTCTCTTGATGCATTCACATAATATGTTATTTAGGAACAAGATAAGATAATATGGATGGGATCCTTCCAAGCCTCCAAGAATCAGTCTCTCTTGGCTGGGGAGACTAAGAATGCACAAGCCAAAGGGATACATAAATCCAAGGATTAAAGGAACAATGAAATCAAACCAAAGGAGGAGTTTAATCCATTAGATGGAGCCTCAGTCTCTAAGAAGGACAAACATCATAGCTTTGATAAGGGCAAGTGCTCCTACTGTAAGAAAGGAAACCATACAGAGAAAGGTTGTATGAAGAAAACCAAACATCATCTGTCAAGACTTCTTGAACAACATAATATTTCCCTCCATGAAGGCACAAGGAAGGATGATTATAGAGACAAGACTGAGGATCATTATAGATGCTATGCACTAAAGGTTGAATTTTTAAAATATGAAGCCTTCCTCATTGATTCAGGAGCCTCCAACCACATGGTTGCCTCCAAAGAATCATTCTCTTCATTAAATGTTACTGAAGGTCCAAGATTTCACATGGGATATGACACTTAGATCCAAGATGAAGGGAAGGGTATAATAAAATTGGAGCATGGAGTGTTAAAAAATGTCTCATATGTTCCCTCTTTATCAACAAATCTATTGTTTGTTTAGCAGATGACTCATACAGGCTCACCAAAGTGAGGTGTATTTGAACCTAATTGAGTTGAGATCTCACATATCTCTTCTGGGAAGTTGATAGTGAAAGGTGTTTCAAACCATGCCTCCAAGGCATATGAGTTCTCACATTTTTTTGCACACTCATATCTAGTGAAATATCCACAACCATTTAAAAGGAAAGGTAAATTCATTCTACCTAAACCGTTTGCATATGATGATGTTTCTACTAACGATTTCATATTTAGAATATGAAGGAGAGGACCAAGTTGAATTAGATCTTGGTATTGAATATGAAGTTAAAAAATATTCAGATTTATATCCACTCCCTAACTCCCAATCCTAGGCCTAAATGGGCTCAAAAAGTCATTGAGGTTGTTGAGAACATGACTGGAGATTCATCCGAGAAAAGGAGAACTAGATGTTAGTTTCAGCATGAGAATCTTGCGTTATGTCATGCAAATCCACTTCTCCCAAAGAGGTGCTATAAAATCTTAGAGAGATGCTACATGATGGTGAGGTCTGATTAACAGTTCTGCCAAGTGGCTTGTCATGATTCACCAAGACAGGTAGCCATGTATAAGAAATATGAGTCATTGAAGAACAATGAGACATTGGATCATGTCTATCTTCCTCCACAAAGAAGAGACAAAAGTAACTTTCTACATGGTAAATTGGAAGAAGAAATCTACATGGAAAATCCTAAGGGGTACACTAATGACTCTCTCTTGACATGCAAGTTGAGGAATTCATTGTATGGGATCAATCATGTCCTTAGGGCATGGAATCCCAAGTTGAACTCTTCCATACTGTCACAGAGGTTTGAAAGATGCAAGTTTGGCTGTAAATGCAACAACATTTCTTCTCCTATATGACATTAGATTAGAAGAAGGTGGAGAGGTTCACATGCATTGTATTAAGGAACTAGTGCACACAAGTACCATCACGTTGCATTGCTGATCCACATTGGTGCATACTGCATAATTTTCCCACACATTTTTTTACTTAGGAGAAATTTGTCTCTTGGTGTGAAAGCTTGATCCAGTTCCATGTTGTTCATTTTTTAGGGGAGGTTTTGTTCCCAAGAGGTTTTCCACATTTCCCCAGTTTATTGAGCACTTTATTTTTGCATTAGATTGTATGGGTGACCTTTGGTCTTAGTTTCCATGGCCCAGGTTTTCCAAGTTTGGATTGGGGTGTTAGGATTAATTGTAATCCTCCCTTGTCCACCATAGTCTAAATGTCAATTTCCTAGCTTAGGAATATGTTGCCACTTCATTAGTTCCATGAGGGATTTATATGGCGACCACCTACCACTTGGTGCACCAGTCTCTATGGGTTTAGGATCTCCATAGGCCAATCCCCATAGTTTAGGAACCCACACTAAGTCATGGGAGTCCCACCATTAGTTCACCTAGTATGTGTGGAGTTATGCTCTGATGGGAATTAGTTAGTTCATATTTAGTAATCCTAGCACCACATTTGCATGATTTAGGGGAGTTAGGAACCTTTTCTCACCTAAGTTGGTAAGTTAATTGATTGTGAACTGATTCAGTTGTCGAGAGTTGCACTAGTGAGTCTCCAATGGTGATTTTTCCACAATTAGTGATCTTTGGAGTCAGTCCAAGTCATGGGAATCAAATCACTCCTAGAGGATTTAAATTTCCTTTATTGTATCATGAATGTATTACATACAGATTAATGATTATGAGAGTAATTTTATGCTGACAAATTTTTTCCTCTTGACTTCTCAATTTCACCATGATTGTTTGATCATTGTACACTGAATTTCTTCTTCCTTCTTCAACCTTCTTTCATAGTGAGGTTCATTCCATCTTGAAGATCCTGAATCTTTTCTAAATTAAACATATTAAACATAATGAGAGAACCACATAGTGCATTCACAAGGAGGATCTAACTAGAACTCCCTCCATGCAAACATTATCACCCTTCCTTTCCTCAATTAGGTTTAACTGAATGTTCATTGTCTTCAATTGAAAGTGAACTAACTTGAACTGAATGTTCACTGACTTGAATTGAATGTTAACTTACTTGAATTGAATGATAAATTACTTGAACTCAATCTTTAAATGACTTTTGATCACTTAGTTAATAGACTAACTTAAGTGTCATTAGTGATTCACTCTTATTGCCATCCATGCACAATTTCTATTATTAACTTTTGCATGGGTCTCTTTATTTAACTGATGCATGCTAATTGACGAACATTAAACTATTATTTACTTAACTGATTAAATTCATTAATAGTTCAACTAATGCTTTGTCTGAGGCATTGATTAAGGCATTCATATTTTATTGAAGCTTTATAACTTGAGTTCATTCAGACATTTGCATGGGAAATTCAAATTCTCTTTCTCTATGCTTTATCTCATTATCTTTACATAGTTGATGCATGGTCCAGATGTGTATTATTTATCTATATTATCATAGAATACACAAAATGATTATTTCATTCTAATGATCATATATATTACACCAGGCCATATAGTCATATGCTAAAGTAATTGACTCTAGGGGTAGCTGAGCCCTGAAGGAGACTTATAGCACTTAGTAACCATGACTAGTAATATATCACATAGTATTTACACTTTACGAAGTAAAGTTTTCCACCTCAATAAATGAGGATATTGGTAGGAATTGATATTACTCACAAGTCTACAACCTTGATATTACTCGCAAGACTTAGCTTGATATCACTCACAAGCTCATCCCCATAACTGGAGCTCCATCTCATAGGGTACCTTCTATGAGAATACTTGACTTGATATTAATCACACGTCTTTGACTTGATACAAACCACAAGTCAATAGTACATGCATCACCACCTCAACCATATGAGGATACATAGGAATTTATATGACCCATAAGTCCGACTTGATATTATTCACAAGTATGGAGAATGACTCCTGATGCTGTATTAGCAATAGTGACTGACGATCCCTATCGGCACCTTCATAGAAACATGCAGTAGGATGTTTCCATTTGGAAATGACCATTAGGCCGTTAGGACATTTTTGACGCGATGTAGTGAGCCCAAATTTTTGGGAATTTTCTAAAAATATGTAATTTAATCTCGATTAAGGGATTGAAGTCTATTTTCTAATCCGGGATAATGGATTAGGGTATTGGAGGCTACATAATACCTATATTGTATTGTGATTTATTCATAACGACAATGAGAAAATAGGAGGCATGTCTCCAAGGTTTGCTGGTTTTTTCGGTTAAGGGTTTCCAGGGTTTAAAACTTACAATTCCCCTGATATAAGTTGTTTCAACTACATAAGGATCATGTTCATAATCCATGATGATGGTTTTCTTAGCCCAACCAAGACTAAATTTTTTCAACTTGCACTATATTGAATATTAACCCTTAACCGTCCCTTATATGATATTGTATATGCAAAAATGTTCATATAAACACACTTGTTAGCACATTTTCAGAAAATCATAAAATTAATTTTCATGCATTCTGGAAACTACCCATATTGAAAATTTTCGTTAAAGTAAGGCTACAGGAACTTTTCAGTTCAATTTTTTAAAACATATGAATCACCCTTTTAAAATATGATTGTGCACAAGTGTTCCCGTGAATAACATTTCCAATGAATGACTATGCTCATTTCTAATGCTCCAACAAGAAAATGGTTTCTCCAATTTTAATATTATCCAATTCTACTCTTTCTTCTTATAATTGTTTGGTTTTAAATAAAAGCCAAGGTAATTTAAGTATACCTTGAGATCTATCTTATGGTATGGGAAAATATACAGTAAGTAAGTGAAATATTCTTCCACAACCCTAAAAAAGGATATTGTAGGTTTAGTTACATTAATCGACATACCTATTGCCAAGCAGTAAAGATCAATAATTATCTCGAGATTCACTAAGTCTCTCCTCAAGGCATCACAAAAAATGAGTATATCATTTATGAAGAGCAGTTGTGCAAGAAAAATTATTTCTCATGTCTAGTCTCGTTTAAATGTTCTTTCCCTTTTTTATTCTAATAAATATATACTTAGACCTTTCACCACTATACGGAACAAATAAGGTGACAAAAAATATCCCTACCTTAAGCCTCTACCTGCCCTAAAAAATCTTGATGCTACACCATTCATTAAGACTAAGAAAGAGACAATGGTGATACAACTCATCACCCAAGGAATGAAAGGGACAACAAACCCCAAATGTGTCAACATTTAACAGATGTAGAGTCAAGTCACCCTATAATATGATTTTTACAAGTATATTTTGATTACCATTTCTTTTTGATTCTTCACCTTGATTCTATGTAATCCTTCTTGCCCCACCTTGATAGCCTCATGGAATTTTCAACATGAAAGGAAGCCAAATTGTTCCCTTGAGACAATTTCAGACACTCTTCTAGCAATCGCCTTTTCCATGATATTATATATCCCATTGCATAAACAAATTGGCCTAAAAATCCTCAAAGTATAAAGTGTTATCATTTCTTAGTAATGGAAGTGTTGAAGGTCGAGTTAAAAGCTGCCAACATTCAACCACCTAGTCGAGACTCCTCAACCACCTTGATTATATCATTCTTTATAATATTTTTAAGACCTAGAAAGAAATAAACAATCCATCCATCCGACCTCATACTTTTTTCCTTTTGAAAATTATACAATACCTCTTTTAATTCTTCCAGTGTGAATTCTTCCATCAAGAGGTTATTGTCCTCTTTTATTACAAAACTAGGAAATGCCATTGAGAGTTTCAGAATTTATGTTATTGTATCTATTTCTTCGTCTTTAAACAAATTCTCAAAATGTGTTGCCCCTACCTTTTCTAGCTCCTCAAAACCAATGATCACCCCCCCATCCCGCCTTGACAATTTTCAAATTGTGTTTTAGTTCTTTTGGCATTGTGCATACTTATGAAAGAATTTTGTATTCTTAGACTCATAAATCTTGGTAAGGGAAGTGTGACATTCAACAAGGGAAATATCATCCTTTTTGTCCCTTTTCATGTACCCAGCCTAATGTTTCTTTAAGTTTTCCACCAATTGTATGGCCATAGATTCAACCCTTGAGCCATCATACAACCTCCACTTGGTATTTACAAGATTGATAAAATCCTCCTCTTATATCCAATCTAAATTGCATTAACTTAAACAAGTTATAAATATTTAAAATGGAATTTCTACTTCTATAACTACTAGAAAGTTATATGACTCATCCCCCTCATCTACCCACTAAAGAAACCACAACGATTCATCAATTAGCCCCTCAGGTACCAACAAATGGTCTAATCTCTTAGCCACCCTATCCAATACCTTCCTCTTATTCCTCTAGGTTGGATTTATCTTGATTGGTTCAATATCCTATAGACCACCCTAACCTAAATTATGTAGAAAATAATAAGATAAAACATTTCACTGAGCTTTGGGACTCCATGCCTTTGCACTTCCTAAAGAGAAATTCAAATATCCCCCCAAAATTATAGAACTATGCTTCATAAAGGAATTATGGAAGAGGGAGTCCCATTAGAACTTTTTGTCCACACAAGGCTCGTAAATATTCAGGAACAAAAATCCTTTAGCGAGCTCCTACAAAAATAACTCGACCTCGATACCTAATACAAATGACCAAGAATTAGTACACAACTTGGACCTAGTGTTCCATCCTGACACTAGATCCATTGACCTCCCTAATGCATCTATGGAGATAAAATTCCAACCACTCAATAGAGTTTCAAACACATGCCTAACAATCGACACTTCACCCTAAAGTCTCTTGAAAGAAAACAACATCTCACTTAATTTTTTCAACCTCTCTTTTGATGGCCAATTGTTTTGACTCAATGACCATCCATTAATAGTTGAAGGAGAGAACAATCATATTGAAACTCTTTTTAGGGTTTTTCATGCTCTAAGGATCCCATTGTTGGATATTCGTTTCCCTATTACAACATCTTTGTGGCCTTTTCTCATGCTTTGATAATGAAATATTTCCTACCCCTTCCCATACCCTTAGGACCATTAACTATTCCTTCTCTCAAAGAACCAAACAAAATACTAATACTGACACCAGATTCACCTAAACGAGAATGAAGGTTGTAAGGAATAACTCTCCTTCCTAAGTCCAATGAATTTGGGATCATATAAAAAGAGTCTAAGCCCATCCTTATTCCCTCCCCATCCACAACAAGCCTGCTAAGGGAAAGTCCTGTAAGTTCTAAACCCTTACCCTCTCCCTGATGAAACTCATAATTCAAGTTACTAGGAGATCAACCCATAGGATTCCACAATAGTCCCGTAGAGTATTCAAATGATGGGAAAAAGGTTGAGGAAATGGTTGAGAAAGCTTACCTAAAGGAGAATAAACCAATGTAGGCATTGCGGATGCCATGAATTGACTTTCCATCGGTTTTTCCACTGGCACATAACTCTCTAAAACCAATGACATCTTTTTAAGCATCCAGGAAGAGCCTTCCTCAAACAGTCCTGACTTTGAAGGGCTGACCGCATTCCTCACAACCATGATTGTCTAATTTCTTGACCATAATGACTATGTTTAATGTAATTGATTGCATTAACTATGTTCACAATGGTCAGCTATGTTCATTTCAATTTGAGTATGTTTACCATGGTTGATAATTATAGAGTACATTTATTATAGTTCAATTGAGGTATTATTTTTTAAGGAACTTGAGTTCGATTTCTTTTAACATATTTGGAGTTAAAACAATGAGACAATTTCTAGGGGATTAGTGTTTTTTGGGGGTCGTTTGGAGGATTATATCCCAAGAGTCCCGAAAGAAACTTATAGAAAATATTGTGGAAAATATAAAAAAATATTGGAAATTAGTGACAAGCATAAACTTGGGCATGGAAAACTTGAACATATTAGCAACTTGTAAATATTGGAAAAATAATAAATATACGAGAAAACAAAGATATTTACAAAGTACAAAACAACCATCATGTTCTCTCTCCATACCTAAGAAACAAGATACACCCTAGACCCTCCATGTATCTCATGTCAATGTGTAGGACACATGGATACATTGGATAAACGAGACACATGTGTACATCATTTTTGGGATACGTGTCTTCTGCTAGACATGCATCCCATCTGTGTTGAATGTACACAACCTATGTGTTCATGTGTGTCTAAAAAGTTGGGCACTATAAAAAAAATTTAGTGTTTCAAAAGGTTTATGAAGGTGCATTTGAGACGGTAAATCATTCCACATTTCATTAATGTTGAAAAAAGTTATATCTCTATCTCTATATTGCATTTCTATATAATTTAAACTATATATTACATTACATTATATTATATTATTTATGTATCCTACATATTATATTTTGGGAGGTCTACTTATTGCATATTAGATATGTTTATCTCTTATCCACATGTTGTGTGAGTTAGATCTATACATATGACAATCATCTTTATCCTGGCATGGACTACACCTTTTTCACCCTAATTCTTTTTCATTGTTACAAGTTTCTAATTTACATGGCCAATGGAACCAAATGTTAGGATTATTAATCCTCCCTTGTCCAAATTTGGTCATATGTCTAAATCGGGAGTCATGTCTAAATCGGGAGTCCATCCAGTCTATTTATAGTCA
>LPNX010175219.1:143143-181060 GCA_001517045.1 Pseudotsuga menziesii
TAGATATATATGCTCAAATTTAACATGGTATCAGAGCCTCGACGAACAAGGCACTTCTCCTCCTCGGATCTCCTATAGGATCATTTTTTTGTTTTGCAGGTACAACTTCGAAATGAATTCATCAGTTCCTCTTCTCACCCGATCCTCAGACTATTCTAAATGGAAGTTGAAGATGATTATATGTTTGAGAAGAAACTCGTTTTGGTATCTGATGGATATGGTAGACATAATTTTGAGAGTGATAATGACTGGCTAAAAGCAAAGGATAAAGCTTTTGAAATAATGGAACTAGCTCTTTCTCCTAGCATGCGCTACCACAGTAGATCTATTAAAGATCCACAGGAACTCTGGGCAAGATTGGACAGAACCTTTGGAAGCACATGGAGCACATCCAGCACCATAAGCATCCTTGATCCAAAAAGCTCGGCCTCCACTCTCTCTGATGAAGTTGTTCAAGATGAAGAAGAAGTAGAAGCTTCTACACAATCAATTCGAATTGAAGACAGTTTCCATGCGGTGACTCGTTCTCCTGATGCTCCGGAAGTTCATGAGATCTCTGATATCTCATCTTCTCATATTGCTGAAATAGAAGAAGACATTCGAATCTCTGATATTGAAGAAAAACTCTGCTGCACTTCCATGCAAACATTCACCGGTGATTTTCCTTTAAATTCTGTGCAAAATTTACTAGTAATTACTTCCGAAAGTGAAGAGAAATTTGGTTTTTCTCCCTCTAATGTTGCTGCTGGTTTGCAAATATGTGATACCTTGGATATTTTGGAAGAAATATCAGATTACCAGAGTGATCCATTCACTCCCCATGATCTAGTTTTTCCAGCAAACTCCTGCAGGATTGCATGCACCAAAATTCAGAATTTTGAAGAAGAAAAAAGCTGTGCATCGACCGTCACGGTTAACCATCTATTTGAATCTGATATTAACATTATTGGATCTGATATGATCTTATTTATATCTGATCTGATATTTATTGGTTTAATATATCAAATTCATAATCTTTCAATATTGCTTGTAGCTGTTCTCATCAACGGTGTGAAGAAACAAGTACCGCAAGTCTCCTACAAAACTACTGCTAGGGATTTGATTCCATTTCACAGTTTTGGATCTGTTTTGAACCTGTTTAGATCTGATTTACTTTCTGATCTGATATTATTCGGTTCATATTTTAAAATTTGAAATCATTTAGTCATGCTTGTAGCTGCTCTCACCAATTCCGGTGTGAAAAATCAAGTACCGCACTTTCTCTTCAAAATTGCTGACTGGATTTGGTGTTAGTTTCCTCATATGAGGTTGCTGATATTTTATTATGTGATTCATTATCTATTTCATAAGCTATATCAGACTATGGAGCTCCAGCATTCGCTCTCAATAGTCCCAGTGCTTCTCTACCATTGATCACATGCTCATCTTCTCACATAACTAGTAAAGAGGAAGATTTTCTGCATCCGCCTGGACACCTGCTCCTAACACTTGGGGCTGTTCTTACCACTCATGGTTTGCTGTTCATGGCTGCAACATATCAGTTTCTTGAGTGTTCTTCACATTCTCTGAATTCTCAAGAACCGTTCCTCACTTTTCAGTTGACTTCAGTTGCTCTACATGGGTCCAGCCTTCATCCGGTAGCTGTCTATATTTCTGATTTAGTTGAGCATATCATTCTTCTTCCAAAGAGGAAGATTCCTCCAGAAATAATGATGGAGACGTTCACATGCCAGGCCCCAGGATACCTGTGCATAGAAGAACCAGATTGATCCTGATTCTACTTGCTTAATTAGAAGGGTTTTTTTTTTCCCATGTGGTTTTTCCCCAAGCACCTTATTTTTGAGCAGTTACTTTACTTTACTTGATGTAATGGGTGACCTATGGTCTTAGTTACCAGGGCCCACAGTTTGTCCAAGTTAGCATTCAGGGGGGGTGTTAGGATTATTAATACTCCCTTGTCCAAATTTGGTCATATGTCTAAATCGGGAATCATGTCTAAATCGGGAGTCCATCCAGTCTATTTATAGTCATTAGAAACATTGGTTAAACTTGACCTAATTGGGGCACATGTTTCAGTTAACAAAGTGTGGGGAACACTAATTGAGGCTCACTGCCACTTATTGCACTTGATTGCATAAGTTTAGGAGTCTCCTAGATCAATCCCTACAATTTAGGAAGCAACTGGGAGTGCCGAAACCAACCAAGGTTAGTTCACTTCAGTTAATGACTAGTCAAGCCAAGTTAGGAGTCAGTTACATTCAGTTCTATCCCTCTACATTCAGTTAAATAATGGTTTAATTAATTGCAAACATGTGGGGCACTTTTCTCACCTACCACAGTCAGTTAACCATTATTTAATACTAAATGTAACACTTGGTTGTGTTTTAGAACTCCGGTTATGATTTAGACAAGGACAGTTAACTATTGGGTCCTCCAATTGTGATTTAGACAAGTCTTGGTTACCTACAGTCAAGTAGAGTCTAATCAATTCGAACCTCCTCATGTGGATTCGAATTGCTTGTGGCTATTAAAGCCATTTTACATTATTGTAATTATCATCTGGATTAATTTTTTGATTAATGAAAGCATTCACAGCTGCAAGCCTTTTGCACTGTTTCATTCTTCAATGGCTGAGTAAATTGTGAGATCTTCTTTGTGAGTTGTGTGTTTGTCTATAGATCTATATGCTCAAATTTAACACCAAAACCCTCTATGTTGATAATTAAGGTACTTGAGAATATCTCTAAACAATCCTAGCAATATGATTTTAATAAGGTGAGGACACCTCTTACCAAAGGGGATTAACTCGATTAAACAATCTAATAGTATATGTTCAATAAACAACAAATGACACATATTATTTGAAAAACAACAATAATTAATTTAAGGAAAAATATGCAACATTGAAAGATTTGAGAGGTATTTTCACTAGTCAATATTTAGACATAGATCTTTTCCTTCTTGTGATTTAGGACTTATGGTTATATAGGAAAAAAATGATTGTTGAAGGAAGAGTGTTGTGTCCAAGTCAAATCTCCCACCAAATTTGATTTGCTTATGGAGGCAATAGGAAGCCTCATTCTTTGAAAGCTCATAGGATCCTTAATAAGATCAACATAAGATATGAAATGGCTTGTTTTGTTTTTATGAAGCTATCCAAGAAACCACATGTACTTGTGGAGTTGTAGGTTTTATTTTTTGAAATAAATGTCATTTTTAAAAATTATATATGGTCTTGGACAAGGATGAAATAATAGAGCCAAGTTTTGAGTCTTACAAATATTTTTGAAAGAAATTGTAAAAATAGGTGAAGGAAAGCTACGAGTGATGAGGGTGATCCAGGCCGTGCCCAGGTGCACGCTGGGGACAACAGTCGAATGAATGAGTCGAGTACTGTTATGGTGGAAGCATATAAGAAGAACCGACAAAGCAGGAAATACACTAGGTCGACAAGAAGTATGCGCACAGACAATATGCAAGAATTTGAACCAATTTATTATTCCTTCTCCATGAAATATGGAGGAATCAGAATGATCTATATTACATCAGTGTACATGGTTATATAGGATGTTGAGACACTTGGGTGACTATCCATTATGTTCAGTTACAAAAGAAGTTATAACGGTTCAGAAGTTCAACCGTTGCAGACGACTGGAAGACAGAGGCATTCTATCGATGTTCGACAATCGTCGATATTGACAAGGCATGTTGGTATGTTGTATGTCAAGGTGGACATGTCGAGGTGAACCTGTCGAAGTGAACATGTTGAGGTGAACCTGTCAAGGAAAACCTGTTGAAGTAGTTAGAGTAGTCGAAGCTGTCAAAGTGCTAGACTTTGTCGAAGCTTGAAAACCTGCCAACTACTGGTTAGATCATGCCTCCTTCCTTAAGAAACAATGGTCTCCATTGTGTATTCATTTAGGTGAGGAAACTTGTTGGCTACTTCAGTAGAAGAGTACCATTTTCCTTGCATGAGGAGTTGTCTAGCTTTAGCCACTTGAAACAAGGGAATGGAGTTTGTCCTTGTATGGCGTATGTGTTGTCCCACAATGGTGTCACAAAGAAGAGGTTCCTAGACATCTGGATGGATGTATTCAGGTTCTATTGTCTGCAAGTCATTATGTTCCAACAATGGTGCATGGTATGGTCGAAGTAGATCTACATTGAAAACTGTATGTAGGCCAAGGAATGCAGGAATGTCGAGCTGAAAAGTGTTTTATCCAATATGTTTAAGGATACTATATTGACCATATCACAAAGGTTTCATCTTTCTATATGGAACAGTGAAGTGCTCCTTCTTTAGATGTAACCAGAACCGATCCCCAATTCATAATGAATGAGGAATATGATGCTTGTCGTGTCAGGCCTTAGCTTTTGCATTCAATCATTGAAACATTTACTGTGCTTTCTTGTGAATGTTGTAGATTTGATCTCTAAACTTCAATGCTTTCTCCACTTCCCGTCCTTTGAAGTCGTTGTCATTCGAATGTGTTGATGAACTGATTAAGTTGATAGGCGTTGGGGGTTGAAATCTGTAACATATCTCAAATGGAATCTTTCCCATATAGTTGTGTAGAGCATGATCATAGCTGTGCTATATGTATGGAAGACTGTCATCTCATGTTCGACGATGCTTGTCATTGTACATGTGAAGCAATTGTACGACTAAGCGATTTACAAATTTCGTCTGTCCGTCTGTCTATAGTTGGAAGGCTATTGACAAAGAAAGTCTCATGTCAAGATGTTGCCAGAGAGTTTTCCAAAAGGTGCTGGAAAATCTAGCATCTTTGTCGGAAATAATGGTCGTCGGGAGGCCATAATGTTTCCACACATGTTCAAAGAGAGTTGAGCAGTTTGCTGTGCTGTTGAAGTCTTCTTGCATGGCATGAGTATAGCCATCTTGGAAAATATATCGAATACTGCTAATATCACGTCATGCTAATGTTTGGTAGTAGGATATCCTGTCAAGTAGTCCATAGAAATAGATTCCCATGGTCGACTAGGAACTGGAATGGGTGTGTATAATCCTTGTCGTCGATTCGGTGGTTTGGAAATGCCACAAACCATGCATGATCAAATGTACTTGTTAACATCATATTTAAGTGAAGGATAGTAGAAATACTTTTGGAGGATAACAAGTGTTTTTGCGACTCCAAAATGTCTTGCAGTCTTGCTATGGTGCGCATCCCAAATGAGCTTCTGTCAGTGCTCACTAGTCGATACACAAAGCTGTCCAAGATTGTATAGCAAGGTGTCCTTCAGGAAGTGGTCAGTAGTAGACAACATGTTGGTATGAAGATGTCAATAAATTATAGATAAGTCACTTTATACCAAATACAATTGTGGCCAAGTAGTGGTGTCATAACCTTGCATACTCATCACTATAGACAGTAGAGTAATGGGTGGTCTACTGAGACAATCGGCTACGGCATTGGCTTTGCCTTTCCGATACTTAATTACCAACTAGAATTTTTGCAAGTAATTAATCCACTTGATTTTTCGAGTTGTTTGTAGTTTTGATTGGGATGGAGCGAACTGCAAAGGTTTATGGTCAGTGAGGATGACCGTTTCCTTGCCAAGAATGTAGTGTCTCCATTGCTTAAGAGCTTGCACAATGGCATCCAGTTCTTTTTCATACATTGAGTACCTTATAACAGTGTCGTTGGAAGTCTCGAAATGAAACGCGACTGGGTGACCTGAATGAGTGATCATGACACTGAGGGCATAGTCCAATGCATCCGTCTCAATCTCAAAGGGTTGATGCAAATCAAATAACACACGTACTAGTGCAATACAAATCTTGCTTTTGAGTTGTTCAAAATCTTGTTGTTGTCTTGGTGTCCAGTTGAAGACAATTTTCCCATTTCCTTTCATCAACTGACTCAAAGGCCATGCAATGTGGCGCCTGAAGCCAAGTATGAATCGTTGATAGAAATTTGCTAAACCAAGAAAACTTATTAGTTCATGAATGTTTTGAGGAATGGGCCAATATTTGAGGATTTGTACTTTTTTTGGGTCGACATGAATTCCTACAGAGTTAATTACATACCCCAAATATTTTATGATGGTCATCGCAAATGAGAATTTGTCCATGTTAAGATATAATTGATGTTGCTGGAGAGTGTCAAATACTTGTCGAAGCTGTTTGACATGTTCTTCCCATGATCGACTGAAAATCAAGATATCGTCGAGATAGACAATGACACACTTATCGATGAAAGGTTGTAGAAGGTCATCCATATATCTCATGAAGGTTGTAGGTGCATTGGTTAAGCCAAAAGGCATGACTAACCATTCAAACAATCCTTCCTTGGTCTTGAAATCCGTTTTCCATACATCAGTGGAATCGATTGGAATATGGTGGTATCCCGACTTGAGGTCAAGTTTCGTAAATAACTTAGTACCTTTCGGACTGTCGATGAGTTCATTAATCCATGGAAGAGGGTATCTGTTCTTTACTGAAATTTTGTTGAGAGCCCGATAGTCGATGTACATCCGCCAAATACCATCTTTATTTGGAACTAAGATGACTAGACTTCCACAAGGAGAGGAGTTGGGGCGGATATGACCCTTGTCGATCAAATCCTAGATTTTCCTGCGAATATCTTCATTTTCGAGAATGGATCTTCTGTAAACAAATGCATTAGGTAATGAAGAACCAGGAACAAGTTTGACGAAGTGTTTTACCTAACAATGCAGAGGTACTCTATTTGGTGCTTGAAATATGTTTTGGTATTCTTCAAGAATGTGATTGATCCGTTCTTGTTGTCGGGAGCTGCATTGGTCGGTGAGTCGACTTGTCACTACAATATTCTTGGAATGTTGAGGTTTTATCATGATTAATGCAAAATTTTGAGCATGATTGATAAGCTTCTTTGTTTGCTTGGCATATATCATAGAAACCATTGATGTGGGTTGTCGCTCTAGTATGCCATACCATTGATTCCAGATTTTGACAATCACCTTCTGAGGCCGTGACTGATATGTACCATGTCGATCCCATAGGTAAGGTTTTTTAAATAGGGTGTCGCCTACAGAAAGCGGTGCCACATCATAAAGTACTTCATGTTCAAAAGGCTTAATGAAGTAGGCGAGGTGACATTGGCGTGTGATTCTTAGTTCCTGCCCATACTTCATCCAACTAATATTGTAAGACTGAGGATGTGGGGTGGTGAGAAGACCTAATTTATTCACAATATTTTTAGAAACAAAGTTCTTCTGGCTACCATTATCCACAATCAGATGTAATGTATTTATCTGAACCCATATGTGTATGGAACAGGCGCTCTCGTTCCTCCTCATCAACGATAGTCGAGGCAGTCGAAGTGGCCGAGGTCGAAGCCAAGAGGGTTGATGCATCTAGATCAGATTCTACCAGGTTTCTATCGGATAAGTCAGATGTCGATAATTTTTCCAAAAATGTCTTCTGAGCTTTGCATTCTGACATATCATGCCATGCTGAACTGTGATAATCACACCATTCCCCTGTAGGAGCTTGTTTTCTGCGATCCCTCTTGTCTTTCTGAAATTTCTTCTTTTGATGACCGGGCTTTGGCAGAGTCGGCTGAGAAGGGTTTTTTAACTTGTTGAAGTTGGCTGGTGACTTCTGGTCGGATGTTCGACTTGTTGGATTGTTCACAAAACATGCTTTTCCTTTCTGTTTAGATTCAATATTGCTAGTGTAATGAAATGCATTCACAAGCGTATTGACAGTTAGAAACTCCATCTCTTGCTGAATGTATGGGGATAAACCACTGACATACTTTAGGACAAGCAATTTCTCTTATTCTTGGACGCCAAGTCTAGCCATGAGTTGATAGAACTCGTCAGTGTAACTCTATATGGACTGGTCTTTCCATTTCCTTAGCTACTACCACTTCTTATACTACTGTTCAAGATACCTGGGCAGGTAGAATTCCTTTCAGACATATTCGAAAAATTTTACCCATATGTCTATGGGGTCACCTTCTTTTTTCATATTTGTCGATAGATTCTCCCACCAGTAGTGTACATAGGTTGACATTTTTAAGGATGCAATGGTGATATTTTCTGCTTCGGAGAGTTGAAACACTGCGTAGTAAGATTCTAGTTGTTGTACCCAATTGTCGACGAATTTCGTGTCAATATTGCCTTCAAGGTTTGGTATGTCGAGATTCATTTGCACTTTGAAGGGGCTGATTTTATCGGAGTGAGGTCGCATCGAGGATTCCTTGGAGTTTGAAGTGACTCTCATGAGAATATCGCTGAATTGGGCAAACATTTCGGTTCACTGGAGAGCCAGTTCTTTTTCTATGAGTTGTTCTATATCTCCAGTTGCATGTCTATTATCTGCTTCTTTGGCCATATTTTATGAAGTCAAAGGAAGTGTCTGCTTGTGTTGCTGAGTTTGCGAGCCTGTTTGAACATGCATGAGTTAAATAACTTCGATTGAAGTGCTTATGTAACTTAAGCTCTGAACAAGATCTTTCTATGATACCAATGATCCAGGCCATTCCCAGGTGCAAGATGGGGACAACATTCAACTGAATGAGTCGAGTACTATTATGGCAGAAGCATATAAGAAGAACCAGCAAAATAGGAAATACACTAGGTCGACAAGAAGTATGCGCATAAATAATATGAAAGAATTCAAACCAATTTATTATTCCTTCTCCATGAAATATGGAGGAATTAGAATGATCTATATTACATCAGTGTACATGCTTATATAGGATGCTCATACGCTTGGGTGACTACCCATTATGTTCAATTACAAAAGAAGTTATAACGGCTCAGAAGTTCAACCGTTGTAGATGACTGGAAGACAGAGGTGTTCTGTTGATGTTCGATAATCATCGATATTGACAAGGCATGTTGGTATGTTGTATGTTGAGGAGGACTTGTCAAGGTGAACCTGTAGAAGTGAACATGTCGAGGCGGACCTGTCGAAGTAGTCAGAGTAATCGAATTTGTTGAAGTGATAGACTTTGTCTAAGCTTGACAACCTGCCAACTACTGGTTGGATCAGGGGGACTCAAAATTACTAATGTATTGGGCTAATGAAAATAGAAGGATAGTAAATTTGATCCTTATGTCAATACTGAACAGGGTTTTAGAGATAAAGCAAGTATTTGAAGCCATCTCGCTCAAGCATATTTTTTAGAGAATTAAATAATCAAGTAGATCAAGTTTCTAAGGATCCTTTATCTTTGCAGGAGGGGGTCCTTTTAGAGTAGGAGTTCATAGATAAATTTCCTATATCAGAGTATTTGAAATCTCTCTTCTAATTTTTGGTTGCATAACATCTTATTTCTTAATTACACTTATAATAGGAGCATGTTTCTAATGTTTAGTTTATTTTTGGATGGGAAAAAGGTTTTTGAAACTTGGAGTACATGTATTTTATTGGATGATTGTAATAAGTACAAAAGGAAGGCAATGAAGTCTCGCTGACCTTTCTTTGGAGCCACATTGGCTATTTGATGTATATTTTGATTTCACATGTTATATTTCAAATTTAATTTCCTTATGGAAAATTAATTGAAAAAAATAAATGCAACATAAAATGATAACATAAAAGAATCCATACATATATAGTAAATGTAACGATCAAACCTTACATGTTGGAATCTTGGTTTAATAAATATATATTTTGATAATTCAATGATGAAAAATACAAAGATAGTAGCCAATTATATATGGCTGATAAACATAGGGGCATGTCTTTTCATTTAATAGACATGTCGCGCAATATAACTTACCTAATTGATTTCTTAACCTAAATAGTAATAAATTAATGATTAATATACATTAAGGTATATTACAAGTCATATGTCCTTGAAAATATTAGTCCATGAATCTTTAGTAAGCGTGCTTCAACTAGAAGTCTTGTCGCGAATAATGGTACCGAGGTTTAGAAGTTCTTGAAGTAATTGGTCGCATTTCCATTAATCAAATCTTTTCATGCATATGATTCTGTAGATAAACGCATAACAACTATTTGGATTATTCTTATGAGATTTTAATCTAATGGTGTTCTTTTGATCTTCTAATTTGACATAGATTTCTGATATTTCTGCATGCTTTGATATGGTTTTCTTATTTGTAGCCGCAACTACTAATAATGGAATTACTTCCTTGTCTGACGGGATTGTCTTTAGTTGTTCCCGAGGAACCTTTTGATGTTGAGATTCTAGAACATCTTGATAGTACGACCACTGGTATAATGTTCATCTCTTCATTTGTCACAACATCTTCTGGGTTTCATTCTTCTACATTATCACGATTAAGGTCAACTTTGACTATTTTATTTTCATCATTGAATAACTCTATAAATTCAATTTTTTCATAATTGTTGTTAACAATGACTTCATTTTTAATTGTATTTTGTGTTTTATTACAATCCACGACATCGTCGTTTTCTTTGCAATTTATATTGACATTGTGATTGTCAATATCATCTTGATCTTTCATATCCTTGTCTTCTACCTCTTTTGTTTCATTGTCCTTGTTATCATCTTCCTTAACAAGTCCTTGTTCTGGAGTTTCACTAAACAATTTTATAGATTTTTCTGCTGGTGTATTAATGTGCCTTACTTCCCTTCCTTGTAAGAAGCTGGAACGAAATTCTGGTAGACATACATATTTTTTATTGAGTACTATATTTGGAGGTTTGTAGTTGGGATGTCTTTTGTTATCACTCTTAGAGTCTGGTGACGAATCTCTTATGAGGGGGGATATAAGGAGGTGGTCATCGTGGCCTCCCTTGTTCCTCTTTCCTTAGGAACTTAGGAGTCGCAGTCGCTTCATCTGTTGAAAGTGTAAATGCAGTTTATAGCTTTCCCTTGCTTGAAACTTTGGAGACCGTAACTGCTTCTACTATCGTAGGTGCCATAACCGTTTCCTGTTTTTCCTCGCTTGAGAGGTGAGATGTCATAATTGCTACTTCTTCATAGTATTTTTCATCATCTTCTCTCAACATTGGCTTGGTTTGAGGAATAAATTATTCAGGGTTAGATATTGCTACAAGTTCCGCCTTGATTCCATCTTCATCTGTCGTGGGTGCAAAATCAATATCCAAATCTTTTTTATTTGGAAAATTCGGGAGCGTAACCGCTTTTGCTATCGTATGTGCCATAGCAGTTTCCTGCTTTCCCTCGCTTGAGAAGTGAGATGTCGTAGCCGCTTCTTCTTCATAGAATTATTCATCATTTTCACTCAAACTTGGCTTGGTTTGAGCAGTAAATTCTTTCGAGTCTGATCTTGATCTTGCTACAAGTTCTTCCTTTCCTTTTTTCCTAGCTATTTCTTCTTTTATTTCCAATACGATAATTTTCAATTTGGTGTACATTTCCTCTTCCCTAAGGCATCTCTTTTCAATTTCTTCGAGTTTAGATTCAATAATCCTTCTCAGCTTATGGCCATACATGATTTCATTGAATGTGGGAAACATATTGATTCCAGTTTGTGAAAATATTCAAGAAAATTTTGATTTTTTTTTAAATAATAATAATTAATTATTATTATTTTTATTATTATTGTTTTTATAAACTATATATAATTCAATATATAATTTTTTTTGTTTGAAAATTTTATATATAATAATAATAATAATATTATATTATATATATATATATATTTTAAATGGTAGATTTTAGGGTTTTCGAATTAGGGCCGGTGGATTGGATAAGAGCGTTGAGAGATGGTGTCGTAGATATGGACTAGTCGCGAGCAGACTGTGACAGAGTATGCAATGGAAGGGAGCAATGAAATTTAGGGTTGCAATGAGTCGTGCAAGTGGAAGGGAGATGAGAGCAGGTGGAGGTGGGCGCGCAAGGGGTTGAGGAAAGTTCTGCGAAAGGTAGCGATGGGTGATGGGAGCGCTGGGAAAATGGGCTGGAAAGAGGCGCATAGGGTAGAGTGGAATTGAAGAGGGGTAGCACTTAACATATGAATTATGGGAAGTGAAGGTATCATGGACGTGTAGTGTGAGGCGAGTGCAACAATGGGGGCATGAGTTGGAGCACGTGGGGAGATAGAGCGTGTTTTCTTGAAGAAGTATGAAATTGGGGAGTGGATGAGGGATGAGAAGGCGAAGGGGATTGGAGGAGTGTGTTGGAGTGCACGTGTGGGGAGAGAAGGGTATGCACAGGAGAGACTGAGAGAGCGATGGTGGGAAATGGAGAATGGGGGAGTGGTGCGAATGGAGGAGTGATGGGCCGAGAGGAATGAAGAGAAGGGGATGGGTGAAGAGGAAAGAGACGGCCATGAGGAATGAAGGAGTGATGAGGAATGAAGGAGTGATGGAGATATGAACACCAGGAAGATTTTGAGAGCTTGAGCGAACCTCACTCTGACACCACTTGTAAGGATAAAACCTTACGTGTTGTAAACTTGGTTTGATAAATATATATTTTGATAATTCAATGATGAAAAATACAAAGATAGTATCCAATTATATATGGCTGATAGACATACGGACATGTCTTTTCATTTATTAGTCATGTCGTACAATATAACTTACCTAATTGATTTCTTAACCTAAATAGTAATAAATTAATGAGTAATATACATTAAGGTATATTACAGTAAATATATAATTTATAATGAATATGTGTGTTGTAAAATGCACTTTGTGATGGTATACTCTATACCTTAATTTATATTATTATTATGTGAAAGGTGAAAGGTTGAAAGGTTGTGTACCTTAATTTATATTATTATTATGTGATTCTATATATGTTATATTCTAAGCATTGGATCTACCTTCAAAGATCATTTCTCCTCAAAGCATTTTGTGTAAAAGACACATCTTCGTTTTGACTATAATTCCGTCATTGTTCTTCGTTCTTGTAGATCTAATGGTTGAAAACATGAAATGGTATGATATTTGAAGCATTGAATAATTATTGCTAATAGTAATTGGAGAATCCATAATATCCATTGTGTTAAGTTCTGCATTTCGAATACAAACCAAGATTCATCATCAAGACAAGAAATAATTCTTTGTATATGGATCGAGCATTATAGGTTGATGTTCATTATAAGTTTTTGTTTCTTTGGATAGTTATTCTTGTCTTATGTTTCCAAGTAAGGTGTTGATATCATCCCCACTTTATTTCATAATTGCGATTCAAGCCTAAATGTATGAAGAATGTTGTTTATATCCATAACGATTTTGTCACTGAGCATGATGGTTCTTGTGATTTGGATGGTAATATGGAATCCTTCTATCACGTGGATTTATTTTAGTAATGTAACATTCATCATGTGTCACTTATAATAATTTATTGGTTGATAACACTCCAACATAACTTCCATCTTGATTTATTATATAGTTTGGTTTGTATTGATACCTTTCTCCAATGTTTGAATTTTTACATATGGTGACTTCATTATGTCAACTAGGTTGGCCATTATGTAATGTTATTTATACTATATTCATTAAATTGCCTCTACCTTCAAATATCCTTTCTCCTCAAAGCATTTTATGGAGAAATCTATGCCTTCATTTTTCCTACAATGTCTTCTCATAATTCTCCATTCTAGAAGATGTGATGCTTGAAAACACGAAATGACATTATCTTTGAAGTGTTGAAGAGAGATATTGCATTGCATATAGATTGATCCATCCCAAGTCAATATTCATTAGGAATTTTGGTTAGTCCACTTATTAGATGGATTTTATTGTCTTATGTTTCCTAGTAAGGTGTTGATTTTGTCCCCAATCTATTTTGGAGTTGTGATTCAAGTTTGAATGTATGAAGAATGTTGTTTAAATACATATGGATTTTGTCCATGGTCACGATGAATATTGTGATTTGGATGAGAGTAAGGCATTCTTCTATCACCTATCTTGATTTTAGTGCTAGAAAATTTGTTGTTTGTTAGTTTTGGTGATTATTGGTTGATAACGTTCCAACATAAGAGTGATTATGATTTGTGATATTGATTCGCTGGATTGGTTCCTTTCTCCAAGGTATGAGTTTTTACATTTGGTGACTTCCATATTTCAATTGGGTCGGTCATTACATAATGTTATGTATATTATATACATTATGCATACTCTACCTTCAAATATTCTTTGTTCTCAAAGCAATTTATGGAAAAAGCCACATCTTCATTTATTTTGCAATGTCTTCTCATGATTATTTGTTCTTTAAGATGTGATGGTTGGAAACATGAAATGGTATAATATTTGAAGCATTGAAGAGAACTATTGCATTGTATATAGATCGATTCATCCCACGACGATATTTGTTAGGACTTTTGCTTACTCGATTGTGTAGATTGATCTTCTTATCTTATATTTCCAAGTAAGGTGTTGATTTCATTCCCACTCTATTTTATAACTTTGATTCAAGTTTGAATGTATGAATAATGTTGTTTATATCCATATTGATTTTGTTGGTCACAATGACTTTGGTGATTTGGATAAAGATAAAGCATCCTTCTATCACATGTGTTAATTTTAGTACTAAAATATTCATTGTTTGTCACTTCTAGTGATTTATTGGTTGATAACATTCTAACATAAGTGTCATTCGGATTTATGATATCAATTAGTGTATATTGGTTTATTTCTCCAAGGTCTAAATTTTGACCTATGGTGTCTTCTCTATTTCACCTGGGTTGGTCATTATGCAATGCTATATATATATATATATCATATTCATTACATTGCTTCTACCTTCAAAAACACTTTGTCTTCAAAGCAATTAATGGAAAAGCTATGTCTTCATTTTGCTTTCAATGTCTTTTCATGATTGCCCATTCAAGAAGATGCGATGGTCGAATACATGAAATGGCATGATTTTTGAAGTGTTGAAGAGAATTGTTTCATTATATATGGATCAATCCATCCGAGGCCAATATTTATTAGGAGTTCTTGTTAGTCAGTTGTTTGGATAAAGCTTCTTGTCTTATGCTTCCAAGTAAGTTGTTGATTCTGTCCCCACTATATTTCAAAATTGTGATTAAAGTATAAATGTATGAAGCATGTTTATTATATTAGTATTTATTTTTTCATTGGTCATGATGACTCTTGTGATTTGAATGATGATAAAGTCTCCTTCTATCACATGTCTTGATTTCAGTGATGGAACATTCATTGTTTGTCAGTTATGGTGATTTATTGGTTGATAACATTCCAATGTAAGTTTCATTATGATTTATGATATCAATTGGTCTATATGATTCCTTTCTCCATGGTCTGGATTTTGACATCTCATGACTTCTCTATTTCAGCTAGGCAAGTCATTGTTTTTTTAACAATCATGAGTCCTTGTTGCTAAGTTATTCTGACTTTTATTGCTCTTCAACATCTTGATTTGTGAAACCAAGGTTTGACTATGGTTCATTAAATTAAAACTTTCTTCATATTTCTGAAATAATTCCTTCTCAAATTTATTCGTAAGATCTCTAATTTATCATGGTGATACTTTCTAATTTTCTTTATGTTTTGCTAGTTCACTCTCAAATTTCTTAATTTGCAACTCAAATCTGTGAATATTCGTGTTTCTTATATATTCCTTCAAAATAAATACTCTCTAACAAGTGCGGAAAAGGATATTTTTATTTTCAAAGGTCCTTGACAAATACTCTCGTTGCACAAAAATGACATTTAATCCAAAGATTTAAGTTATTTGTGGAATTCATAGTTCACAGTTTCTTCCAAAGATAATTTTTGACTTATGAATTTCCTAAGAAAAATCATGAATATAAACTTACAAATATATATTATTTTATCATATAAAAATGCATTGTTATAATTCAAAGATATATATATCTTTGATATGACTATTCATGGAAGGCCTGCACACAAGCACACCAAGAAATCATGCCCGATGAAGCCAAAATCTATACAAATTATGGCACAAACAAAGGGTGTAATTGTTCCATCATAGTAGAAATCAAACACTCTCAAGTTTGTCTTTAATTTTAGTTGATTAGTTGTAATTAGTTGGTGAGAAGAATAAATCAATGAGAAAAGTTGAAATTGCATTAGAGGAATAACAAGAACTTGAAAAACCATAGGGATGTCAAGGATGAGGAGAATGGGATGGATTTCAAAGGCTCGTCTTCCACAAGTGCCTAATTATTGGGTGTGTCATGCCATAACATGTTTGAAGGCCAACTTTATTTCTATTTTGTTTCTCCTCCATTGTAGGTTGAGGTGAAGAGCTTACTCATTTAATAGTGATTTTTATTTTTTATTTTCTTAATACTTTTTTCATTCTATAGTTTGGAAACCGTTAGAAAAATAATCTACCTTAGTACCATGATGATCTACCTAGGAGACATAATCGTTTTTCTTGTGCTATGTTCTATGGTCTAACTTAGGTTATATTGATCAATACTAGTCAAATAGGTGATTCTGGCTCATTAATTGATAGTTGAGGCACTCCACTTTGATCATTTTGTCATCCAAGTGCCTGCATTAATTGCAAACCACTTCCATCTTTGACTAGGGGTGCTAGTGTGTGAATGCGGCTGCTTTGTGGTCTACTTGGTCATTTATTTGGCTCCTAGGGACTCTCCCACTAACCCATGCTCTCTTCCATGATTTCCTTCAATCATTTATGAACTAGGCATGATTCTTAACTATTCAAACATGTTCACACATGGTTTTATGACTGTTTGGTTATGTTTGGGAGCCTATTAGTCAACCTAGGGGGGTTTAGGGGTCAAATCCTAGCCTGACACTTGTATGCATTCACATGGGCTCCAAGGGCTCATGAATTTTCCCCAATGTATTATAAATATGTACTATAACATCTACAAGATGTACTATAATAATATGATCAATTATTAGCACCATTGACATGTGCTATTCTAGTTATTTTCAGTCTCTTTTGTTGCTCTCTTCCATATTTTGTCAAACACTTTGAGTATGATTATTGATATAGCTCCTAGATATCACTAAGAATAAATTATCACATGTTATCAGAGATATTTGGAGTTGCAAATAAATCTAGAGAGGTTTGAGTTGATGTTTAGGGCATATTTCCATAAAGTCTAAGTGTTTGCATGCGGCAGGTTTTACAAAAATTTTGTTAGAGGTTGTGCAAGAAGAATGGAGCATACCTGAGCATTGATTACTCCATTCAATTATTTTGAATGGAAGGCTGATATGGTCATCCAGTTGAGGTCCAAGGGTCTCTACAGGGTCACCATGGGGACTAAAATCGAGACAAATTCTACTGTGGAGAAAGCTAAGTATTTTAAAAGACTTAATGAAGCATTTGGTATGATTTGTCTCAACACTTTGAGGTATCTCCTCTTTAATGTTGAAATTATTGGTACACCCAATGAATTTTGGCTCAAGCTTGAGTCACTATTTGGGAAGACAGATGAAATAAGAGGCCATCAACTTGAGAATGAGCTAATCTCCATGAGCCCAACTCACTATGAGACCATTGGAGACTTATTTACCAACTTTAAAGCAGTAGTAATTCATATGAAATGGTGTGGCATAGAGAAGAAAGAATATCATCTTATCTTGTCCATCATTTCTAATCTAGGGCCTGAGTATTCTATGTATGTTTTGAAATTCCACTCAAGCAAGCTTACAACTAGAAATTGGAGGATGCATGTGCTAGCAGAATTCATGGAGTATTTGAGTCAGGAGAAGGACAAGCTCATACAAATGGGTACCATCAAATATACCAAGGATCAATCCCTTTCTTCTGGTGTATCAAATCAAGCCAAAGGCAAGAAGGAAGATTTGAAGCAAAAAGAGAAAGAGATGAAGCAGTCAAGTTCAGATAGCTCCAGTTCTACTAATGGGAGTTCGAGATCCAGGAGGAGAAATAAGAGAGAGATAACCAAATGTGGTTATTTAATAGGTTCACATATTGAAATATATTTCTTTATGAATAACATGGGCATCATGACGAAACTCCTTGAGGAGAACCATATTGATCTTCTAGATTTTGCAAGAGGATGGGAGCGCGAGCAAGGAAGTGGTAAACCTGAGCATGCGTTGAGTGCATAGGTAAACCCCATTTATGATATATATGTTTCTGATTTAACTTCTAATATATCAGAATCTGAATCCTTTATTCCTTCCTTGGAAGAAACCCCATTCAGTTCACCAAAGCTTCCTCCCAAAACTAGTCATTTTTTGCTAGTTTCTGATGAGTCTTCTGAAATCTCTTTCCCAATCCAATCAGATATTTCAAATTCTAATTCTGAAGGTGATATACAAGATGATATAAATCCTATTACATTAATTTAATCATTTCCCCAACCATCTCATGACCAAAATACCCAACAATCCTCAAGTTCACTAGTTGGAAAATCTCAAAATTGCCTAGTTTCCAATACTATGTCACTTGTATATGTTGCTTTTATGTCTTGTATGTATTTCATTGGTTGGAAAGAAATATCATTGGAATTCATGGGAATTATTTTCCATATGTCTGGACTTACTTTTACCACCCATGGTTCAAATCTTAAGTCTCCAGACCCCCCAAGTTCGCTCAATTGCAATTGTGATCTAGTTGCTCACTCTTCTCTCTCTATGGACCGATTCGCTCATGGAGACACCATACCTTTGATATTTTATTTTGTATATGACATATATTCTAATATTTCAGAGCCTCATGAGATTTTTTATAGATTTATGAAGGTGCTTCATCAAATTGGGAGGAATATTCATGATTTTATTCATGATATGGCAGCTACACATGATGCAGATTTTGTTGAATCTTTTGATGTTATTTGGGAACGAGTTTGCAGAGATATATTTTCCATGGTTGATTATGCTATTATATTAGAGTATTCTTGCAGCAAAATAAATTCTTATGATTCCCCTCCATCATTGAATGGTGACCATCAAAGGGTCTCTCCACATGATCTTTGTTTACAACACTTTGATGCATTGATGCATGATCTTGGCATCCACAACATCTTCACCAAGTCCATCACCAAGAAGTTGTTCTTTAAGCTCATACAAGTGAGGAAGAGGACGCGCTGAATATATTTTTTTCATATTTTTCATATCCATTTTTGAGGGGAGGTTTTGTCCCATGAGGTTTTCCTCCCTACCTCAGTTACATGGATTAATAAAATTTTGTTGTAAAAGGTGACTTATGCCTTGGTTGCCAAGGCCTTAATAAACCATTTTGAATAAGTTGTACTAAGTTAGGATTAAGGGGGGGTGTTAGAGAAATATTCTACCTTAGTACCATGATGATCTACCTAGGAGACATAATCATTTTCCTTGTGCTATGTTCTATGGTCTAACTTAGGTTATACTGATCAATACTGGTCAAATAGGTGATTTTGGCTCATTAATTGGCAGTTGAGGTGCTCCACTTTGATCATTCTGTCATCCAGTGATCTGGATTTATGCAGGAACGCAACAAAATACAAAAATAACAAAGATGCAACAGAAATAACACTTCATTTCATTAATCAAAGAACTAAAACTTGTTTACATACAGAATGGAAATAAACTAGCTAGAGTGTTGGTAGCTTATCTCTGAGAAGAGATCTGGCGGCTAAATACCTCTTAACTTTGTGTTATAATGAGGCTCGAAGGCCTATATATTATTGAGAAACAATGGAAACCCTACACATCCAAAAACCTAACCCTAGGAGGTGAAACACTAGAATGTGGGCCCCATTGGGTAACTTGGTACATCAATTTACCGGGGTTGTAACTTTGGAATACTACCTCCGTTTAACGCACATGATACATCATTAGAAAGATATATTCAAGAACTGCATCCATAAATGACAAATATTGATTTTGGAACAAACTCATATTTTCCCGACCATTCGATGCCGAAAAAACGTCATTTAGGGCCTCAGAACGGCTCCGGAAGTTTAGGACCCAAAAACTCCCAAAAATAATAAATTGTGCTACAATTAAGGAAATTGGAAAACTGAAAGAAACAATGGTGGGGGTCCAAGTAGAATAGGTGGGTGGCCACCAATATCCTCCTGGATCATCGAGGTGCCTGTATTAATTGCAAACCACTTCCAGCTTTGAATAGGGGTGCTAGTGTGTGAATGTGGCTATTTTGTGGTCTCCTTGTTCATTTATTTGGCTCCTAGGGACTCTCCCACTGATCCATGCACTCTCCCATGCTTTCCTTCCCTCATTTACGACCCAAGCATGCTTCTTACCTATTCACACATGGTTTCATGATTGTTTGGTTAGGTTTGGGAGCATATTGGTCAACCTAGGGGTGTTTAGGGGTCAAATCATAGCTTGACACTTGTATGCATTCACATGGCTCCAAGGGCTCATGAATTTTCCCCAATGTATTATAAATATGTACTATAACATCTACAATATGTATTGTAATGATATGATTAGTTATTAGCACCATTCACATGTGCTATTCCAGTTATTTTCAGTCTCTTTTGTTGTTCTCTTGCATATTTTGTCAAACACTTTTGAGTGTGAATATTGCTCTAGCTCCTAGATCTCACTGAGAAGCAATTATCATAGAAAATGTCCTTGGCCAAGCATCACAACCCTTATCGTGGAGAAATTATGGGGTTAGTTTCACACTTAGAATATCTTGGATTAACACTTCTTTTCAAACTCTACTTGAATTGAGGACTATGTTCTAACTGAATTAGAATTAAGAACCCACTCCCATGTGAGACTTTATTTCATGCCAACAATATATTCTATGTAGCAACGAAATGAACGGAGTTTATTGATGAAATATTCAATGTTAAAAGGATAAAAAGTTATAATTTATAAAATTATTGCTGGGAGGGGGCGTCCAAGTCTTAATAAAAAATAATATTATAAATTATTAAATCCCAACAATAAAAGTTCAACGATTCATCCCATGTAAACTACTAAAAGAGGGGGGGGGGCGTCTGGGATCCCCCTAGTTTTAGGAGGGGGTGAGGGGGCATGGGGGTGAGGGGGCGTCTGGGAGCCCCCTTCACTGGAGCGCTCTGCAGAACAAGGGATGCACCCCCTTGTGCGTTTCTGAGAGTTTCATAATTTTGAGGACGCTAGGAAACGTTTCCCCAGAAACCCCCGAGCCCCTCGGGGCGCAAGGAGCGAGGGGGGCACATCCCCGACCATGGGGGGAAAGTCCCCATGTAACACTGATGAAATGTGGTTTCCCATAATATTTTCCAATTTTTTATTAAATTAAACAGTATTATTCTAGTTTTACCTCACGTTACCTTTTGCGTTGAATTCTACTGCAAGCTAAAATAGGACTGTGTGGATCATGTTTGTTATACACCTAAATGGCACCTCTCCGTCCGAGTGCTGATATCCCTCATGTCGGCACACAAAAGGACACTTATGGATTGAGGTTTCCCATATTCACTATACCTTGGCTTATGATGAAGTACATTCCCTATATACCCAGCTGGTTACTTTGCCATTTTGCCATGTTGAGTTGTATTAGCGACTCTTTATACTGACAACTCGTTCATCATTCACGAGTCTCCTATATAGCAAGTTGCGAAACCTTGTATTCACGGGTTGCTCTTCTATATAGTCACGAATCATTTGCGGGTTGCTCTACTACAGACCCGTGAATGGTTTCCTCAACATTAAAACATAAAACCACATGCTAATGGAAGATTAGTTTACTCATTTAACTTAATATTCTTAACTGCTACAACCTCCCTAACCTTCAAGAACTGCCTCATTTCATCCATATAAATAGAGGCCTTGGGGAGGGTGTTTAGTAGTCATACTTGGAGAGCAAAGTTATGCTGGTGGATTGTCTACAGAAATCTTTGGAGCAGAGAAACTCAGAGTCCTTTGGTGACAGAGGAGTCCTTGTTCAGACATTGGGTTGTAAGCTAAACTCTCTTCTATTATTGTTAATAAAGATATTACTTCTTCCATATGTGTTTCATATCTTGTAGCTTGGTAAATGTTTACATTTCAATATGATATATGATTTGCATGACCTGCATCTATATATATGAATCATTCTGTATGTGGAAGAGTGTTTATTAACAGGTGAAGGAGGAACTATCCTGGAGACTTTGGAAGTGGATCAGAGAGGGAGAAGATAGCAAGGATCAGCCTTCGTATAATACAAGTAAGTCCTTCTACTTTCCTATTTCCTATTCTATGCTTTTAGAGTCAAACTGTCTGCAAGTAATGAGTATGTTGGTAACCCCCTAGACCTAGGTTATTAGGTGAATTATCCTGTACAACAGAACTGGCGACTCCGCTGGGGAAGCCTAGTCTGCTTTAGGTCTTTTTCTGTTTTCCTGACCAGTGTTTGCTTGAAGTCTGCTTGTGATTTTTATCCTGCTTCTTAATTACTTCAGCGTTTGAAAGTCTTGGGTTCTTTCTCTATTTTTCGAGGAAATTTTATACCCATTCGCGGGTTGTCCTTCTAGACAGTCGCAAATTTTGAGTTGCATTCGCGGGTTGTTCTACTAAACAGTCGCGAATCATTCACAACTTGCACTGATAGACAGTCGCAAGTACTCCCGGAAACTGGGATTTTTTGTGTGAAAGTTTGCTTGGTCTTTTTCCTGTTATAAGTCCTATTTTCTGAGAAGATTTTCTTTAAGAATGCTGTAGATTTGTTTGAATGTTTCAGGTGATCACATCTTAGTGCTTTTGAAAGCCCTTGAGTCCTTTTTTACTTGTTTTATTTACTGTTTGCATATTGAAGTTTTTGGCCTGTTTGGGTTGTTGGTGAGAGTGCCTGAGTCTAGATCAGTGATCAGGGTCTTAGACTCTGTCTTTCTAGTCTGCTTTCTGTCAGTTATTGGTTTGCACTTGCCTGTTTAAAGTCTGCATTGATTTTGTGTTAATGTTTGCACCCAAGCTAGGGTCCTAGCATGCTTTTCTTGTTGGTCTTTTGGTCCTGTTTTCCTGATTACTTCAATTTGTAGTTTTTATACAGTCCATAAGTATCAAGTTTACTCAAGCAGTGCATTGTACATGCATAGTACTTTTTTTGAGCATTTTTTAAATTGAAAAACATAACATAGTTAATCTTTTGCATTGTAATTTTTGCATAAAGTAGTGTTTGTTTTAATTTAAAAAATATTATCTCAGAAAAATACAAAAACATAGGCTAGTTTCTCTTATTAGGTGCTGTTAATTCATCAATACATATCCGGAAAAAAAATGAAAAGAAGTTTATTTTATGGTGGTAGTTTTCTTTAAATGCACTTTTACTTTCATTTATTTTCTGCTGAGTCAAAACACCATACAGTCCATCACTTCCACTTCCTTTGAGTAAAGAACAACCTTTAAAATTAACGCATAAAATTAAAATTTATTAGTAAGTTTTTATTTTTAGGGCCTTTCACCTACTAGCTTAGGCTAGATTTGTGGGCTAGGGAGTGTAAACTTCCCACAAATTATAAACTCAGACGTAGTGGACTATTCATTAGGTAAATCCTTGGTTCTACCACTGTATCTGGGAAGCTCCTCTCAAACGGGAGTTAAGCACTAAGCCGCGTGGAGGCTTGGACAGAGGGGATAACCCCCCGAATCCTTGTCAAAGCATAACCCAGGACTTTTATGCATCTGGGGATTCTGTCCTAGACAGAGTTCCAGGCTCAGCTACCCTGCCCATGCATACGAGTTCGGCTTGCGACTGTCCCCCCAGACAGTAGGTATTGTCAAGGTAGCCTTAGTCTCTTGTCTTTTTAGGGCTCATACCCAGTAAACCGGAAGGTTGTTTCTGGTTCACCTTGAACGGACTTGGAAGGTAACCCTTGTGGAAAGTGTAGGAGGGCAGTTGGGTGATTCCTCCACTTGTGCCTAAGAACCCCTCAAGGACGCCAAGTAACTGGTCATCAGCTTTCTTCTGGAAAGCATATCTTTATAGCTTGTTTTGATTGCTTGAGACTCTAGGATCTTTTTAGTGTATGCTCTGTGGATCTGCTTGTGTTTAGTTGGCCTTAGGGTGTGATTTTTTGAAGTCTTAATTCTGGAGGACCAACTTGTTAGAAGGTCAAGAAGGTTGAGAAACCTTCCTCCTCTCACACCACTGGAACCTCCACCTTTACCCCAAAGGCGGAGATTAAGCACAGGTGGTTCTTTTGAACCAGTAGGAGTAAGTGAGGTTCTTGGTGAACCAGAATTAATAGCTAACCGCTTTGACCTTGACACAGTCGAGATAGAGGAATTGCAAGTTGATGAGTTTGCAAGAAATTATAATACCCCCTTGACTGATTTGAACGATCCAGTGATCGTGCAGGTTAGGCCTTTTAGTTCACCAGTGCTAGGTGTACCTGTAGGTAGAGCTATGTCTTCTGAGGGAGAAATTTCATTTGTTTTCACCTCAACCCTTCCGGTTGAAGGGGTACTACCTCCCCCGGTTAGTACCCCTAGATCTAGTTTACCTTCCACACCCTTAACTCCAGCAAGCCGGGTGGTCCAACCACCGGTTTACTCGAACATAGGAAGTATGTCTGGTGATATGGCTACTAGGATTCCCATCATGCCTACAATTCCTTCTTCCTTCCCTTACACTACCCATAGTGGTCCGGTGGGATCCTCGGCCTTTGTCCAAGGATTCCCTTGGAATGGGGGGCACATACCCCCATCCAGTCCATATGTAGGTCCACTTCCTTCATATGTAGGAGTGCAGTTTGGCAGAAACACCTCTTACGGGCAAAGCTACCAAACCCCTATTTCGGTCCCATACACGAGCTCTCCCTTCTCTTTGTTTAGTGGAGGGATACCTGCTCCAGTATTTCAGACCCCTACTTCTATGGGGACGGTCTGAACCACTTACACTGCAACTCCCACCCAAAATTTGGTGGCTTACAGATGGAATCCGTTCCAAAGAAACCTTCCCACTTCACAACCGGTGTCTGGGGGCAACCCCACTTTTACTTATGGGCGATCGGGGGCAAGTCCCTCTAATCCCCAAGCTAGTACCTCTAGTACACCAGCTAGGCCAAAGCTTCCTTTTCTGGCAACTTTGAACTTGCCAGAATTATCAAAATTGATGAACGATCCGGTGAGGCATGACCCCTTGTGGCCACCTGTTCCCACCAAACTGCCCTCGGACATCCCTAAGTTCGAAGGTAAGGCTGGTGAAGATCCTAGGGAACATGCCACCACCTTCCAATTATGGTGTTCCTCCAACTCATTGAATGAAGATTCAGTGAGATTAAGGCTGTTCCAGAGGACCTTGACAGGCACTGCAGCAAAATGGTACATTGAACTGCCTTCTGCTACTTTTAGCAGTTTCTGGGACTTGGCTACCGCTTTCCTTAGCCACTTTCAGCTTCCAGTTCGTTACGATTTTGGAACGGACTTGTTGTCCACCTTTAGACAAAACAAGGCAACCCACATCTCGGATCATATCCAAGAGTGGAGGAGGCGAAAGGGCCTTATCAAAGCTACCATCCCTCCTGAGATTCTATTAGAATGGTTCCTTAAATCTTTATTGCCCTATATATCTAAGGATGTTTCCACATCAGGAGTGACTAGTGAGAAAGAAGCCATACTCAGGGCCCAGCAGTTGGACTTTATTTATTCACAGTCTGGGATTCTATATGAAATCATCCCTAAGGCACCTAGGCCTTCACATGAGGCCGAGAAACCCAAGCCTAGACCCCATGCCGATGGTGTGGTTGGGTCCGTAAACTCTCCCACTGTAGAGTCTTTGACAAAACAACTTCACCAATTGTCTGTCAAACAGTCTACGGCGGAGGCAACAAAGGCTGCCCCCTCCTCCCAAAGTGCAAATGTTTTTGCACAAACCTCTTCGAAGGGCAATCAGTAGCCCAGCGGGAAGAAGAAAAAAGGTAAAAAGGGAGAGGGAAACCAAAATCAAAACAAGCCAAAGCCCGTAAATAATGTTGATGGGGGAAAAAAGGAAAAGAAGAAAGTTAAGTTCCCTTGTAAGTTGTGCCAAGGGGACCATCTTACTCATCTTTGTCCCCTCATGGAACAAGATCAGAAGCTGTTACAAGCTCAACCGTCGGCTGTCCTGAAGGATCCGTTTCCCCAATGGCAGAATTCTGCTTCAGCTTCTACCGTAGTAGGGGGCAGTCAAACTGCTCCTGACCCTAATTATATCAACATGGTTAGATCCTCAACTTTGTCACAAAACAGGAACAAGAACTATGAGGAAGAGACCGATGAGAAGGGTAAAGCTGTAGTTGAATCTTCCAACCCTCTCACTATAGAGAAACCTGCGGAAATAATGCCAAAGATACCCAAAGGTGTCTTTAAGAAGACTTTGCATAACCCAAATGCCTGAGCCACTTCTAACTACTCAGTGGTTGAAGACTTGGCTCAGAATCCTTGTGCAATGTCAGCTTTGGAGGTGCTACAGAGCTGTCTCGCTCAGCGGAATGCCCTCTTAGCAGCTCTAGGTAGCATGGACTCTACGAGTCTCTTAGCGAAATTTAATCTCTCTGATGTTAAAATTCGCCTCCCTTATCATGTAGCTTTATCGATAGATGTTGTCCATGGTGGTAAGACCATTGGACGAGCGGTTGTTGATGAGGGAGCCTCTACTTGTGTTATGTCCCTGGACTATTGGAAAGCTCTCGGATCCCCAGAGCTGGTCCCATCAACCACTTTACTTACTACTTTTTATGGACGGTCTTTCCATCCACATGGTATCCTACAAGCTTTCGAGATTAAGTTGGTTGGCAAAGCAGTCTCTGTTGAAGTCGAAGTGATTGATGCTCCATTGGACTACAATTTTCTTCTGGGTAGGAATTGGACTTATGCAATGTCTGCTGTTGCATCTGGTGTCTTTCGTGTCATGGTTTTTCCACATGAGGGCAAGCTGGTCACTATTGACCAACTTGATTTTACTCATAAAGGCCGCTTAGAGTCTAAAGATTCCACTGTGCCATTGGTTGATCAGGCCAAACCTGCTGCACAGAGCTTGGGGGCTGGACTGTACGCATCATTGATGGGCACATTCGATATTCCAGCTCCTATCCTTTATCTCGGTTCTACTACTGTGGGGAAGTCCATTGATTCGGTGGTCGATAGGACTGATCCTTGGGTCCTCCCAACCCCTCAGGAACCGGAAGTTCCCTTATCTGTAGTGGAAGTGGCGTATCAAGCTATTACCCAAACCACTGTAGATCCCATTCCAGATCCTCTTACAGTCTCGGATGATCTGGAAGAAGTTTATATGCCTGCATGGGCAGAAAACTCTTTACATTCCATAGATTGCTTAGACACTGTCTTACCTTCAGATGAAGCTATCCTGGAAGCTATGTTTTTGCGTGATAAGATATGTGAGGATCTTAATCACCGATCTTATTTCCTTCCCGAGCTAAGCAAGATAGAAAACCAAGAGTTCCATGTGAGACTGTCAGATGATGTTGATACGCCTATTAACCCTTTACCTAGGGAAGGAGAGTTTGCTGAGGGGAATATGGCAAACATTTCCGCCACTATATCGATCAACATCTCTATAAAGCCAGATGTCATGGAAAATATCTACATAGGTGCAAACTGCTCTCCGGAGGAGATTGCTATTTATACTGCCCTTTTCAAGGAATTCTGTGATATCTTTGCCTGGTCATATGAGGAGATGCCAGGTATTGATCCATCTATTATTCAACATGAGATCCCAACCTATCCTAATGCTAAGCTGGTTCGGCAAAAATTACACCCCGTGAACCCGCGTAAAGCAGCGGCTGTGAAGGCAGAGGTAGAAAAGCTATTGAAAGCAGGATTTATATATCCCGTTGCTTTGACTGAGTGGGTGTCCAACCCAGTTCCTGTTGATAAAAAGCAAGGGACTATTCGCCTTTGCACGGACTTTCGAGACCTTAACAAAGCCTGTCCCAAGGACAACTACCCTACACCGTTTATTGATCAGATCATAGATGCATGTGCGGGTAGCGAAGTATTCTCATTTATGGATGTTTTCTCCGGCTACAATCAAATCCAAATCAAACCGGAAGACCAGCATAAAACTGCTTTTATTTGCCCTTGGGGTACATTCGCGTATAGAAAAATGCCCTTTGGATTGAAAAATGCAGGGGCAACCTTTCAACGAGCCATGAACTTTGCTTTTCACGATATAAAAGCCATTGTCGATCCCTACCTTGATGATTTGCCTGCTCATTCTTGTAAGAGGATCCAGCATCCAGATCATTTATGGTTGATTTTTGAGAGATGCAGATACTATAAAATTCGCTTGAATCCCCACAAGTGTGTTTTCTGCGTCGAATCAGGTAGATTGCTTGGATTCATTGTCTCTAGTTGGGGCATACAGGTGGATCCGTTAAAAGTCGAGGCCATTGTAAATCTGCCTCCTCCTCGTTCACTTAGGCAACTTCAGAGTCTATAAGGTAAGTCTAAATTCCTTTGACGTTTTATCTTTAATTATGCCAAGATCACAAAAGGTTTCATGCGCCTGCTTAAACAGGACACCCCATTTGTATGGGATGAAACTGCACAACTCACGTTCGAGGCATTAAAGAAAGCTTTGTTGTCGGCTCCTTTATTACGTCCGCCAGATTACTCTAGGGATTTTTTATTATATCTGGCCGCGTCGGAGTCTACCATTGGGGTAGTGCTAGTTCAGGAGGATGACAAGCTCATTGAGCATGTTATCTATTATCTTAGCTGCGCTCTGGTTGGGCCTGAGCTTAAGTACTCTCACGTCGAGAAGTTAGCCTTAGCGACTGTTTTTGCTGTACAGAGGTTACGGAACTACATCTTACTGAGGACCACTACTGTAGTGGTGGATGTAAACCCTTTCCAATATGTTTTATCCCGACGGATTATTGGGGGAAAATTCAATAAGTGGATAGTCATTCTCCAAGAGTTTGACTTGGTTTTCCAATCCGCTAAATCCAAAAAGTCCTTAGTTTTTGCCGAGCTTATAGCAGAATTCCCTACAGAAGAAGATGTAGTGGTTCAAGATGACTCACTCCCAGATGAGCACATCTTTCTTATATCCACCTCTGATCCTTGGTACGGAGATATTCTCATATATCTCCAGACTTTGAAGTATCCTACCGCTTACTCTAGAGAAGACCGACGCAAGTTACGTCTTCATGCTAAAAACTACCTCATAATAGGAGATACATTGTATCAACGAGGGGTAGATTCTGTCTTGCGTCACTGCCTTACTCATGAGGAAGCAGAGATTGTCCTAAATGATTCCCATAGCGGAGCGTGTGGGGGTCATTTATCTGGGTTAGCAATGGCCCAGAAGATATTACGTGCCGGGTATTTCTGGCCCACCATCTTTAAAGCTTGTGTGGAGGCTGTGAAACGCTGTCATCCATGTCAGCTTTACACCAGAAAAATGCGGTCGCATCTTGCTCCCTTGTTTCCCGTCGTCTCGGTAGGCCCCTTTATGAAGTGGGGGATCGATTATATGACATGCAACCTAGCCTTGGCTGGGGGGCACAAATACATCATTGTCGCTGTCGACTATTTCACAAAATGGGCAGAGGCAATGCCTACTTTCAAAGACAATGGGGAAACGGCAGCTTACTTCATGTTTAATCAAATTATTGCTAGGTTTGGTTTTCCCAAAGTGATTGTCACTGACCATGGCAGTCATTTCCAAAATCACATGATGAAAGAACTGACCACCATGCTCGGATTTCGACAAGAACATTCTTCTCCTTATTATCCGCAAGAAAATGGTCAGGTTGAGGCTGTAAAAAAAACTTTGAAAACTATACTTAAACGTACTATTGATACAGCCCGTTCAAATTGGCACGTCATGTTATATCCTGCTCTTTGGGCTTATCGAACCAATGTCAAAACTGCTACGGGTTTTCCCCCCTTCCAACTCGTTCACGGGGTGGAAGCTATTACGCTGATTGAATGCAAAATCCCATCCTTGCAGATAGCTATTCATGTGCTACCTGACACAACTGAGCTTGAAGAACGATTGCTCCATTTAGAACATCTTGATGAGCAACGTAGAGATGCGTTGACTGCAAATCAAGCCCATAAGAATAGGGTTAAATCTCAATATGATAAAACGGTCAAACCTCAGGTTTTCTCTGAGGGGGAACTTGTCTTGCTCTAGGACCAAGATAAAGAGCCTCTGGGGGCAGGAAAATTCAAGGCTATGTGGTTGGGACCCTATGTTGTGTCTAAAGTTTTGAGTAAAGGCGCATATGAATTAGTGGATTATGATGGGAATAAGCTGCCTGAGCCTAGAAATGGGCTCTACCTAAAGAAGTACTATGCCTAGGCTTAGCACTTTTTATTGTATATTAATGTATTTATTTTTATGTACATTAGGTTGTCAGTTTCATTTTTTATACTATCTGCTGGTTGTTGCAGATGTCTTCCGAGATGTATGTAGGTTTTGCTGATGGCGCTAGCCATCACACTTGTAACCTGGCTTCGGCAGCATGGGTTATCTATTCCCCTACAGGACAGCTTGTTGCCACGGGTAGCGCTTGTCTAGGTCCTGCTTCCAATAATGTTGCTGAGTATAGGGCTGTCATTGAGCTCCTATGGGATGCCTTGTCACGAGGCATCACCCAGCTTGAAGTCCGTTTGGATTCTCAGTTGGTTGTTTCCCAGCTCAATCGAGCTTACCAGGTGTGTAATCCTACATTGTTACGTCAGTTCATGCAAATACGTTTACTGGAAAGACAATTTGAAGTTATTACTTTTAATCACATTCCACGAAACCAAAATTCATTAACTGATGCATATGCTAATTATATTTTGGACTGGCATCTCACACACATTCCATAAAATATACAGCAAATACATAAGAAACATTTGTAAATAAGCTGACAACCAAACTCAAATATATATATATATATGTAAATATCTGTTCATACATAGGATAGGTCAAGTCTGATCCGTAGATCCCATCATGTACAAAATATACAAAAAGTGGATCAACATCCATCAAAATGCCTAGTAATAAGACTGCCCGCCATGGCCACTGGGACCTCCTTGGTCCCCGTGATCTCTGTGCCCCCTGGCTTTCTCAGCCTCCTCGGCTTCGGTAGCCTCCACTGCATCTCTATATACACATACTGCTCTGGCTACCCATCTGAAAAGACGTAACCAGGCCGGTGGAACTCCAACTACGGACTCCCGCATAGCTACAGGGAGATGCTCTATCCGTATCGTAGGTACTCGCTCAGTTAGCCTACCTAGCTTCCCCTCGAGTACTGTGATCAATCCTGGGTCTCCCCTTGCAACAGGACGTACGAAGGTACGTGGGTGCCCTACAGGGCGGACCGGTCCAATATCTGCATTTTGACACATAAAGAGGGTTTAGACTTGTGCATATGTATATATCCTATCATTTGAAAATCCATAAAAATTTGATAATGATAAAAAATAAAAAATGACTTACCCATCTCTCCCCATGCTCCTCCTAGAGGGAGGACTAGGTCAGGATCACCTCGGAAATCTAATCCAGCGTATGGAAACTGCTCCAACGCCGGCACCTGCCGTTCCCACCATGAATAGAAATCATCATCATACATGCTCTGTACTACATCTCCTCCTCCTTGACGGAGGAAGATATCTCCCCACCGGCTCAGCCTCGGTTGTCGTGGATGATGAACCTGTAAGGGTATCGCAGGGCTCATAGCTGGCATCCTCTCAAAGAAGAACGCTACCAATATACTAGCATAGCCAAAGTTCTTATGTCTACCCCTCCTACAGTCAGATAATTGCCTCCTCATGATGGGGGCAATCCCTGTACACCAATCAAAGAGTGTGCCTCTAAAGAAGTCCACCACCACTCTCATCTGAGTCCTGGTGGCAATGTGTAATCCTGTCGACCCTGAAAGTCTCACTATAGTACTGGCCAATACCTGTAATGTAAGATCCTGAATATCTGCTATGAGAATGCTGTTGCCTTTCTTTTGAGTACCCGGCCTGCAGAATACATCGATATAGTTCTGGACACTCAAGGGGTCCCCACCCCTGCCAGTGCCCTCCAGGTTCACTGGTGCTCCCCGATGTGATAACCCGGTTATGAAGTAGATGTCCTGTGTGGTAAGCTCCAAAGTCTCACCCTGGATATTGAACATCCCCAGGTCATGGTCCCAGTAATGGACTAAGGACTCTAATATGCGGACATTGGCCCGCATAGGTGATGTGCAAAAGAACTTGAGCAGCCCACTATTCCGCAATGCTTGGATGGTAGGCGGGATTTGGAGAGCCGCTTGGTCCATCATCTCATGTTCCCTCTCCCTCCACTCCAGCACCATGTTTTCCCTGACAAATAAACATAGTTTAATTCAGTATTTCACCATAAAAATTTAAAAATTTTAACCATTTTTAAAGCTTTTATCCTTTGTGTAGCATACGCGACTGTCCATTAGGACAAGTCGCGAGTCATTCGCGACTTTCCTATGCATCAAGTCACGCATGAAACGCATATTCGCAGCCTTCATGCGTAGCAACCCGCGAATACATTTTGCTATCTTTTATATTGATGAAATAAACTGAATTGACCATCCATTTTAAAATTTGTTTGGATGAAAATGAAGAGCTCAGGGTGTAGAGTTACCTATAGCTGACGGACCTGAATTCCGACGGTCCAATTGTCCACGGCAAGCGATCAAAGATAGAGGGTAAACTTTCCTTTTTTGGTTCAAAAAGTGCAAATGGTAAGAAATGATTTGATTTTCAAACTATTAATAGAAAAAATATTTCGTAAAGTGGGTTTTTCCCTATAGTTTGAAATGTCAATTGACTAATATTACCCTTTTTGTGCCCTGGAACATGTTTACCTACTTTTACAAAGTGTTGATGCTTCTATAGGGTGGTTTTTGCTCTTTCCAACACTTGTTGGCATCTTATCACTCCACATTAACCTTAGTACTCAACATTTTTGCCACGGACTATGGTATTTTACGCCATTAGTCCCTTGTCTCTACCATTGTTCTTCCGTGGCTAGGATCCCTTTTCATGAGTATCATTCTTATATGCCATTGCCATCCTTTGATACTCATTTCCGTCACCGTTTCAGGCCCAGGGGTTTCCTCATAGCTACTTTTCACACCAAATAGAGCTTCTTATGAATCTCTCTTTACAAGCTATCTCTTTATAGGACTCCCCGCCCTTATGGAGTTTCTTTAAGCCCATGTCTGACTCCTTCAAAACAGACTTGATTGCCGAGTTATCTCGTCCGTTCAAGCTCATTAAGAATATGTGAACGAGCATCTGCATTGGTGGTAGGTTATCTCTTTCTTGGACCATGCGGAATAATACGAGAAAGGATCACTCTCTTTTCTTCGGAATTGAGAAGAGTATTCTTAGGTATAGGTTTATCACTTTTCCGGACCTGAGGGATTAAATTTACGGAAAAGGAACGCCCGGTTTGAGCTCAGTTTTCTCTTTTTCGTGCTCTGGACCTAAACATGAAAAAGATTTCAAGTGTACTTTGTGTCTTTGTCATGCTCGTTAAACACTAAAGAACAAAGCAACGAGTTTATTGTTGTAAGCCCCATTTCTTGTAACCAAATGGATCTTTCCGAGTGATCTTGCTTTCCTTCACACTCGTAAAACTCAAGCTATTTTATGTTGTTATGGAAGGAGCGTTGGGTAGGTGGTAATTTAACCTTTTTCGGACCTCCCCGACTAAGTACGAAAAAGGACCCCCCTGGAGTCTTCTTTGGCATTTTCAGACTCTCTAAATGTGAAAATACCACATGAGCATGTACTAGTTCGGGCTCATTAAATCCACGGATCAGTGTATCAAGCATTATTTTCCCATCTCTTCAAGCTTGTTAAAAAATGAAGAGGGAACCGAGTTTACTTTCCTGGACTCGTTAAAACTTAACAGGGAAGGTAAGGAAGAAGTTTTCTCTTGTTTTCAGTAATGGCAACTTGTCATCCTTGAACATAGCACTCTTTTCCTTCCGATATCCATGTTTCAGTATACACTTGTGTTCAGCTATCACTTTGAGTTTTGACTCCTCCTCTTGTCCATTATACCTGGGGAATCTGCTCATGTCTCCTACATGACAGATAAGTCTAGTTGTTCTATCTATCCGTTGTATGCTACCTTGGGTCATCTCTGTGTCGTGCTCACTATTCAAGGATTATACCTCATGTTTGATCTATCACCTGATCCTATTACTGTTATATCTGTTATCCATTTACTTGTGTCTACCTTCTTTTTTCCTAGTTCCTAGTCTCTCTTGTGATCCGTTGGAGGATCTATTGCCTTCCCTATCACAGTATGGTTCCGTTTCAGCACCTCCTGATGACGATGAACTAGAGTTTTGACGATAGTACCTTTGGATTCAATTTCATCATTGGTGACCTCCTTTTCTTCAGTTGTCAATTATCACTTATTGGTTGACAAACTGTTGAATCCTTTCCATGTTCGACTTCAGCTTACCCTTATTCGCATGGCTTGGATTGTACTGGTTCTTTGGGATCTTTTATGAAGACCTTAGTTCCTCACTCATGAACTAAGTTGCGCAAGAGTATGTTCCATTTCTATATCTGGCTTCCAGATCTTTGAAGACTCATACAGTTTTTCATGTCCTCATGCAAAGGAGGTAGGGAATCCTTGATCATTTAACAGAGCTTGAAAATTTCTGAGAAAGAATAAGCTGCCATATACTATGAGATCTCAACTAATTATTGGAATAAGTATAAAAAGATCTATAATAAAATATGAATATGTTGGAAGGTCTAAAAGTGTTCAATTATCATCTTCAGGAATTCCGGTACTAGTTATCGTATTGGAAAAATGAAATCCGCACCTACAAGATTTTTTGTACCAGTTCCAGCATTAAAGGAACAATTGAAAACTATTGGAAGTTCACCTAAATGTTTCCAAGATTGTGTAGATGCTGGTTGAACAAGAAATATGTTGTATTGAGATGATATCTTGCTGATTTTCCATTAAAGAAGATTTGTTTTTTTTTTGAAAAATCTGGAAATCAGGAAGTCTGAAAATTTTAAAAATTATGAAAATGTTGGGGTCCCTATTGCCAATGGAATGTAGAGGATGCAACTGAATATTGGTGCCATAAGTGCAAAAGGCTGCTATTTGTTATTGAATCCTATCACATGCCGAGAAAGTCATCAAATCATGCACATATCAAGAAATATAAATTGACCAGAACACATAGTGCATTAATGCAATAATCATCGGAAATCTTAAAAATTAATTTTTTATGATCAAATACTAAGGACTCAAACAAATATGCCTCATCTCTTTTTCTTGTACCAATCGGAACACAAATTTTAGATTTGAAATAGTTTCTTAAAAAAAAGTTATGAACTTTTCTTTTCATATGATGATCTCAATAACATAGGCAAACAAAGAATTGATATAAAACATATCTTTATTTCTGTATTGTGGCATAGATCTCTTTTTACTCATTTACATAAGATTCATCAATCATTTTAACAATTTTTTGCTCAAGGAGAATTTTTGAATTAAGATAGGGAATTTTTATCCCATTTCTTTTAAGAATATAAGTGGTCTTCGGTAGATTTCAACTAATAGAAAATTGATCACCCCTGTCCAATTCCCTAAAGTCTAACAATCATACAAGTGATAAATATAAGGTTCAAAATTAAACTTACTAAATCTCTATATTAACGGGTCCCACTTCTAAGATAAGTACTTCTTAGATATAGTATGAAATAAATTAAAAGGTCTAAAGTTGATTTGGAGTCATTATCCAACTACAATGTGATGGGATTCATCTAACCTTTTAAGCCTACAAACATATGTTTTCTTCTTGACATAACATCATAAGTAATAATGATAATAAGGACACATGTTTTAGGTTTGGTCATTTCTTGGTATCATAGGTTTGAACCTACTGCTAGTAAGCATCCATAGCCTCGACGGGGTAACCTCTTGCACCCTACTTTTACTTTGAAAGATCTAGTCGCATGTCCATTCTTATTTAATATTTGTAATATGGATAGATAGACAATGAATGGGGGGTAAATTTGAGAAATATCCTTAAGAGCATGGGATGAAACTTTACAAAATGAATTTAGATTACCCTCTCTAGGAAATATGCTCCATTTCTAGTTGAGTGTCTATATCCTTGATGGGGTTTCCTAATGGTATCATGGGTTGATACCTACTGCTAGCACGCATACATAGCCTCGATGGGATAACCTATTAAACCTATTTTACACTAGATGCTTTGGTCCCATTTCCCAACCTTTAAGTTTTGTGCTAGAGATATTGTTTCTCACAATGGATGGATGGGGGATCAAACCTAGAAATCCTCTTAAAGGGATGGGATGATACCTAGTCGAGGGTAATTTTTGAGTACTTACATAGATTCCTTATGTAAAAAATGTACATGAGTTATCCAATTGGAATTCATAGTATCGATAAATTGATTTATTATGAAGTGGATGGAGCAATGAGAGAATGACTGAAAACTGCTTGAAGTCCTTACATTATTATCTTCATGTAGGATGATTGTAGTGTTCCTCCATGATTATAAATTCATTAACCTTACTGTTATCCGTAACTAAAGTTACTTGGATGCCAAGCTTGGGTTTTTAGACTAGAATGTACAAGTATGTTATAAGTCTCATTATATAAACCTTTAAATTTTAGTAAATCCTCGTAATGAATTTAAAACATAAGGCTATCAACTACAATTAGACTAAATAATTGGAAATCTTGTATAAAAAAGAAAAAGGAAATCTACAAAAAGATCAAAAATGATTTGAAATGAATAATTGATTTTCTCCCCCTTTCTAGATTCTTCTTATTACAAATTATTCAAACTATGAAAACAAAACAATTTAGAAAATGATAAAGCATAATTAATGGAAAACATAAAAAAAAAAATTGAAAAAAACTTTTAAGTAACATAACAAAAAGAAATTTCGGTTACTTCCCTATCATAGATGAAGATGTCTTTTTAGTTCGACTAAAGAGGAGTACTTGCAAGATTCCAAACAAACATCATACCCTAATTTATTTATTTATCAGCTGGAAACATATTAAAATTAGGGGCAACATACTTCCTTATTTGACAGTTTTTGCTTATTCAAGAAACAACAAAAACAACAATGTTTCACTATACTTTTAAACTAAACTAACAACTATATGCAACATTTGTTTACTTATTTACGATACCATCTTACCTAAGAAAACCCTTATCTAGAGTATAAGAGTATTTCCAATGGATCGATGTACGTAACACAGTTATTATTATACTCATATTAAGTTTTGGGCAATTTTTTAAAAAAAGTACCAGAAAATCAGGAACCAACTGCTTTGATGGATATGGTGTCAAGAATTTTCGTAGAAGAGAATTTTGGGGCCTGATAGTTGTTTGGAAACATACTTTAATGAATTTATGATATCCTTGGTTCACTTGTGCATCAACGCTAGTTTGTATGCCCTTTTTTTCCATGACATGGATGCCTTCCATAATTTGATGGTTGGCCTTTTGAATGCACACAATATCTGGTGATGTACACAGTAGAAATTCCTTAATCTCTCCATCAGATGTGTCCATGGAAAATTGGTCTATTTTAGATCATCTTCTTCATGTTGCTCATGAAATTTTTAGCCTTCTATAACTCCCCTGTGCATAGGTATATTCCTGAATGTTGTCAGGATTTTCTCTTCTTGGGATGCATAGATGTTCCCAACTACTACTAGGATTTGAGAGATATCTTGGAGTAACATTCTTATAACTCTTGATCATGATCATCATTAAATTATCTTTCTGGATACTAATTCCTATCTTGCAACATGGATTAGTGTACGGGGGTATTTTACATCTCCAAAATATTTTTTTTTCTAATAAAAAATGAAATTTGCTAAAAGAAACAATTTCAAAGCAAAAACCTATCATGTACTTGGATGCCCTCACACCACTAAAACCCTGTTGTCACCAACTTATATTTTTACATGATTTAACTTCTTCCTTTCCATGAATTAAACAAAAAAGAAACACACTTGCATAAAAGGAAACAACGTGGCTTTGGAGAAACTCACCAAAGTGAATGCATCGGGCTATTACACCACATAAATTTCGTAGTGAGGTTGGCTTTGCATCTTACAATCC